>VDFB02258929.1:414290-450890 GCA_007258455.2 Sequoia sempervirens
ATTGAGAACTTGTTGGACCAAGATTATTGTGAGTAGCTCCATCAAAGGTAAGATTTTCACGTGCAAAGGGACATTCCAATTTTCCTCTACATGATTATTTGTTGTGCTATAGAAAAAAGGACCCTTTGCTTGACATGGAAATAATTCATGATAAATTGACTTAATGAGGCTTTTATTTAGTGGTGTGAGTTATTTTTCACATCCACACTAGGTCTTAGACCCTTTAAAATGCATTTAATGATGTCTTGTGAAGATGTTGTGAAGTGTTGTAAAACATTTCCACAGTCTTCTAGACTTTTTTTATTATAATTAATTTAAAAATTCCTTTTTATTCATCATCAAGTCCTATTTTAAAGTATTGTAAAGCCCTTGTAACATTTCTACATCTTGAGGGAAATTCAACTGCCCATTTACACCTTTTCTTATGCTTTATTTGGCCTCTTTATGCCCTTATAAGGCTTAATTAATTGTATTTTTGAATGTAAACCCAACAAATAACATTAAATATGACTTAATTCCTAACACCCATTTTTAGGTCCTAGGCGGGACCCATTTGGAATGGGTGGCGAATGAGTCCCCCTTCCCTCCAAATTCAAAATATTTTAAATTTCCTTCTGGGTTTTTATTCAAAAACACTTGATGTCACCCTATGATGAGGTATGAATGGGTTACTAAGGCACAAGATTGTATAAATATGTGTTTTTATCCTCATTTTACATCTATCCTTCATCTCACACACATTCATTCTTTATTACTCATCCACCAATATTCTCTCTCAAGTCAACCAACTTAGGGTTTTATCATTTTAAGGCATTAAGACATCAATTTCCAGACTTTCAAGGGAGAATCCTCCATGTTTTGGTATATATTTTCAAGATCAAACATGACGGCAAGGTAATCAGCTCCATTATTGCATGTTTCATTCCATTCTTTCATCATTTTGGTTTAATTACCTAAAAGGGGTTTGACCAAGGCAAACCCCCATGCCCTAACATTCAACATCTTCCTCTCTTGTATTGTGTTTTTGCATATTAAGGAATCTTGGAAGCTTGAAAATCATTAAGGATCAAGTTGCAAGGTTCTTCAGGTCTTCCCTTCATTGAAAATGTCAAAATATCAACAAAGTGATCTCTCTCTGTGTTCAACTGACAGTTTCCTTTGCTTTTAGACACTCCAGAAAGCCACAAAGTGCATACAGTTTCAAAATCCACTCTTGAATATTCAAAAATTAAAAAGTGGACCCATTTTACATGGGTGGTGAATGAGTCCCATTTCCAATTTTTTTTTGTTTTCTTCATTTTCTGACACCCTTTTGACAGAAACAAGCTTCAACTTAGTTTACCAGAACTGGGATTGATTCGCCTAGAATGGCGAATGAGTCCCTCCAGGCCTAAAAATCAATATTAGTAGTGTTTCAAAAGAAATTTCCAGCCTTCATCAAGGTTCCAGGTACACACTTTTAGTTTGGTTCAATGTTGTTTAGTTCTGCATTCAATTCTAGGTCTTGTTTCATTACACAATGTATTTTCAAGCATCACTTGTTTCTTAGATTTTGCATTCATATTTAGTCAATTTCATATCTTAGTTGCACTTATATCATCTAATTTATCTCATACAACATCCTATACATCCTAAATTTGAATGAAACCTTAGCATTTTTGGCCCACCTCTCTCCTTTTAGGTGAAAAACCCTAGAAGAGCTAGAGAGTCTTAAGAAACCCAAAAATCTATAGTTCATTTTGGTGAACCTTCTTTTAACACTTTCTTATCTAATTTGGAGTCCATCATCATGGATCTATATTGTATTGACCTTGCATTAGGATTTGCATGATAGGTTTCAAATTTTCCATTCATAAAAAGTGCATTTAGGTTGCATTGATGGCATCTAAATTCATTTAGATTTTCTACAATTCTACATTTCTCATTTAGGTCTACATAATAGCATTCAAAAAGCATCAACATTATCCAATTTAAAAAAAAAACTAACAAAATTCTAGACTAGGACTCATTCCCCACCTTGGGCGAATAAGTGCCTTCTCACCCCTGAAAACCCATTGTACAGAACTCAAAACTCTATTTTTCAGCTTCTATTTGGTGCTTTAACCAATCTATATTAGTTAGTTTCATTTTTTTAGTATGCATTCTATTAAATGTAGCTTCAATTAGCACATTTCATGCATTGTTTAATTTCACTTTTGCATTCACAACATTTCATTTTCATATTGTCACAGTGTGTAAATAGAAAATTAGCTTACTTACAAAATAAAAATTACATTTCCTTTTAATTCATTGAATTTTACTTTATTTCATTTTTCCTCATAGCATTTTTTCTTTCAAATTATATGCTCTTGACTTGATTAAACATGGCTTTTATAAGCATAATATCCCCTCTTATGCATTTGATTTTGAATACAATGAGAACTTTAAAAAACATAATCAAACCATAAATCCAATTCTTAATCTTACATTACCCATTGGTGAGAATGGTAGTGTTGACAATAAAAACAATCATACTTGTTGTTTTCATAATACCTCTCCTATTAGTGACGAAGGTACCTTGCTGCAAGAAGTTACAAGCCTTGAAGGTCTTGATTGTCCATCTTCGTATTCCCTTTTGGAAGGTGTTATACAACAAGAACATGAGATAATAGACACATTCCTAAATATCACCTTACCTAATCTCCATGGTCATGAAAATCAATCTTGTCCATCTGCTAATATCCCTCCTCGATGTAAAGATGATAGATTCATGTTAGAAGACATCTCTATTAAGAATCATGACACTCTTGACCCTCCCTTCTGTAATGCTCCTCTCATTTGGGAAGATCTATTTGACAAACATGGTGATCCTTCTCTTGATGCCTCCCCCACTTGTGATGAAGCTCATTTACAAACATCAAACTTAGATGAACATATCACAAGCTCTCCTAGTCAGGTAGACAACATAGCACATGAGAATGAGACTTTAACAATAATGGGAACTCAACTAACACCTTCTCATAATCATCCCCCTCTTGATACTCCTATCATTGATCATTCCCCTATTAGTAATGAAGTCATTTTGGAAGAACCGATCCCTACTTGTCAAGAATATGTGGCTTATTGTTCTCCTAAAATATTTCCTTCTCTAGGAAAAATATCTTGGTGCTAGAATATGTCAACAATAAAAATGTATCTTCCTTCAATAAAAAGGTGATTGTCAATTTCCATTTCTTAGAGATACATCAAACCAAGACTGCTAAGGTTATGTATGCACAAATTTCAATTAGATCCCCTTTGATCAATGGATCTCATACATTCTCCATGGGACACCCCAATAACCCTATCATTCTCTACCCACCTTCACTCAATACCAACAATTTCACTCAACACACTCATAAATCATCCTCAACAACTAGTGGTTTTGAACATCATCCTTTACCAAACATGCAACAAATAACTACACCTTCACTTAATGTCAATTTCATCTCGTAAAATGCTCATGATTTGAATTTATTTGATTTTATATCTTCCTATATAATGGAGAAAACAAAATATCCCAATCTAAAGAGTCTTGCATAGGTATGAAATCTACTACTAAGAAAGATGTATCTCTAACACCTTCCACAAGATGACCTTCTACCATTAATCAAGAGGATATCTTGTTGAGAATCCTCCAGGATCACTTGATCCCCCTCCCTTCAAGAACTCAAAAGAAATGCTATTGCAAGACTTCATTTTGCACTTATCATAGAGTTCATGGTCACTCCACAAATTAATGTAATTCCTTGAGTTGAAAATACAACATTTTCAGGAGTTTGGTATGCTTCCCTATGTGGGGGAACCTCATTCCTCTAATTGCTATTTATTTTCACTCTCGCATGAATTTCATCAATCATTTCGGCTCACCTTGTCTTGCACTAAGTGGGAGAAAGAGGTTCTCTAACCTTGTCCTCATATGTCACTAGTGGTTGCCTCCTTTGGGTAGTTGTTAACATTTCATGAATAAAGAAGAGCAAGCTTGAGACATGGATGACATGCCTTGAGTTGGCTCACCTATGACATACTTCCTTCTTTCATGATGTAGCTTATCAGAAACATATGACTCGGCATAGGGATTTTTGAGTAATCTCTCATGTCCTCCTCTTCTACTTTAAAGAAATTTCTCACAATATTGGTGTTTACAACTACTTTAAAGTGGGCACATACATCACCACTAACATTTCATTGTGCAATTTTCTTTTTCTTATGATTCCCTCTCTTGGAAACATTAGGTACAATTTTCCCTAGGATAAGACCTTGCACTTGTCCTCTCTTGGAAACAAGATTAGATTGTTTGCACTTATCCTCTCTTGGAGACATTGGACATGATGTTCCCTAAGATGAGACATTGCATGAATCAAGAAAAATCGCTTTGAACAATCCTTACTCTATTCTACATTAACAATGTCTATGAGTGTCAAGCATACAAAATTTTTCTTACTTCATAGAGCCCAAAAATCAATTTCCCTTGTGGTGCCTTGTTAAATTTATTAGGAGGTATAAATTTGATATGGTTGAGTGGGAAGCCCACCTAGTAGCATGACTTTTCCCCATAGCCACCTTTGTGTTTGTGAGTGCATACCAACTAGCATATGTGTGTATCTTAATCTTTTAATATTTTCTCACCCCACACAATCAAAAGCTGGCCCCAAAGTGAGGCGCATATATACCTTGGTCTTCTCATACTTCTTAAGTGTATAAATCCAGGCGAAGCCCAAGTGATGTATACATTTTCTTTTCCAAAACAACTCTCCCAGATCCAATCCACAAACTAGTTTATCAAATGATTGAAGTTTAATCTATCCTTTTCCTTTTTCATCATCTTCTTTTCTTTCCATTGCATGAGTTTCCTAGAAATTCTATTTGCTTCCAGCCTTTACGCTTTTTGGATCCTAGGGCTATAAACCTCCCTTTTGTTCCTTTTTTTTCATTCTGTCATTTTCATTTCTCTGTGGCCACTCTGGATTCTCTTGATTTGCTCAGTGTGTGAGTTTGAAGCAGTTCATCCTCTCACTAAAGTGGGCTAAATGTGGCCAGCAGAAAAAGGAGGTCCCTTCTGGGATGCTGCCAACCCTAAGTGATAAATCTTGGACTTAATGAGGCTTTTGATTTTAGTACAGAGGTGTTTTTCACATCCACTTTGCATAGGTCCTGAATCTTAAATGCATTTAATGATGTCTTCTAAAGATGTTGTGAAGTGTTGTAAAACATATCCACACTCTTCTAGACTCTTTTTATTATAATTCATTTAAATATTCCTTTTCATTCATTATCAAGTCCTATTTTGAAGTGTTGTAAAGCCTTGTAACAAGATTTCACACTTTTATAGGCACAACTTCACTATTTACACCTTTCTTATTCTTTATTTGGCCTCTTTATGCCCTTATAAGGCTTAATTAATTATATTTTTGAATGTAAATCTAACAAATAACATTAAATATGACTTAATTCCTGACACCCATTTTTAGGTCCTAGGTGGGACTGATTCACCATGGGTGGCGAATGAGTCCCCCTTGGCTCTAAATTCAAAATATTTTAAATTTCCTTTCAGCTTTTTATTCAAAAACACTTGATGTCGGCCTATGATGAGGTATGAATGGGTTACTAAGGCACAAGATTGTATAAATATGTGTTTTCCTCCTCATTTTACATTTATCCTTCATCTCACACATTCATTCTTCATTATTCACCCACCAATCTTCTCTCTCAAGTCAACCAACTTAGGGATTTATCATTTCAAGGCATTAAGACATCAATTTTTAGAATTTGAAAGGAAAATCCTCCATGTTTTGCTACATACTTTCAAGTTCAAACATCATGGCAAGGTAATTAGCTAAATTATTTCATCTTTCATTCCATTCTTTCATCATTTTGGTTTAATTACCTAAAAGGGGTTTGACCAAGGCAAACCCCCATGCCCTAACATTCAACATCTTCCTCTCTTGTATTCTATGTTTGCAGATTTAGGACTCTTGGAAGCTTGGAAATCACTAAGGATCAAGTTTCAAGGTTCTCCAAGTCTTCCCTTCATTCAAAAAGTAAAAATATCAACAAAAAGTGACTTTTAGACCTAAATCTAAAAGTTTCAAAAAGGGACACTTGTAGAAAGAAAAAGTGCATATCAAAAGCTTCATAATCCACTCTTAAATATTTAGAAATTCAAAAGTGGAATCATTCACAATGGGTGGCAAATGAGTCCCATTTCTAGGTCATTTTTTTTGTTTTCTGCACTTTCTAACACCCTTTCGATAGAAACAAGGTTTGGCTCAGTTTACCAAAAATGGGATTGATTCACCCAGAATGGTGAATGAGTCCCTTTAGGCCTAAAAATATATATCAGCAGTGTTTCAAAAGCAATTTCTAGTCTTCACCAAAGTTCCAAGTACACACTTTCAATTTGGTTCAATGATGTTTAGTTCTACATTTGGTTCTAGGTCTTTTTGCATTACATAATGTGTTTTCAAACATCACTTGTTTCTTAGATTTTGCATATATATTTGATCAATTTCATAGATTATTTGCACTTAGATAATCTCATTTAGCTCATACAACATCATATACATCTTAAAATTGAATGAACCTTTAGCATTTTTGGGCCCTATCTCTCCCCTTTTAAGTGAAAAACCCTAGAAGAACTAGAGAAGTCTATAGGAACCAAAAATCTATCGTTCATTTCTATAGACCAATAATCCATTAATGGGAGGTAAAATTTTACTTTTAGTATTGAGGTTTCTTTAGAAATTTTAATTTTTTAGCTATTCATTTTTATTAGCTAGTCATGCTTATTGAAGTTATAAATGTAGATTTTATTAGTTAGAAAAACAAAAGTAACAACAAATTACTAATCCAACATGAATAATTTTGATTTAAAAATGTTCATAAGGGAAGGCAACTATAATTTATCCCACACTCGCAAAGTGAAAAGTTCACTAGGGGAAATCTATTAGAGAAAATGACCCATATAATGTAGTATTGGTTATATTTGAGAAATATTTTTTTTGTACATAGGTTTAAGGTTGTTATTTGGCCTAGACAATGTGTATACTATTTTGGATTTAGCCTAATTTGGCATTGCTACTTTCTCAAGAATGTTTTCCACTTACATGCACTATCAATTTTTTCTGGTATTATTGGATCTTTTGTTTGGTTTGGTTAAGTTGGGAACTTCTAGCCTGGTTCGAGCTAGTGAGGCCACAACTGGTGGACCTCTTCCAAAAGCATTATCACCTACCTACTTTAATACAAGGGTAAAAGCACAAAGCTATGTCACACTTTTGGCCAAATAAATAGTTTCAATATTTTTGGCCAGAAAATTTTCAGTCGAATAGGTTTCAACTGAAACCATGTGGCCTATACGTGGCACACAAAATTTTGGTCGAATAAGTTTTTTTTGAATCCCAAAAAAATTATTTTTTTCTTTGCCTCCTTTGAACTTGGCTTTGAAATTGGATTTTTTAATGTGCAAGGTTTCTATAGAAAGGGTTTTGAGTGAAACCCTTTCTATTGAAATTGTCTACATGGCATCCTAATTGGCAGCCAACTCAACTTTTTCTAAAATTTTCTAAAACTTTCAACTTCAACTAAGTATTTATTTAGTCAGAATTATTTTTCTACAAAAACAAAAAAAATCCCATTTGTAGAGCTTGGAGTGGTGAATTCAAATATGTAATTTTTTAATATTTTGATTAGTTTTAATGTATTTTATCTTTAAAATAATACAAGTAGGTTGTTAAAGTTAAGAAAGAGGTTGATTAGAAATTTTTAAAAAATAGTAAAACATATTAATTTTTTTTTAAAATATATGAGGCACAAGAGGAGAGAGTTTTCTTCAAAATGGTATAGTTGTTTTTTTGAAAATGATTTAAAAAATATGAACAATAATTGATAGTGCATGAAAACTATTGAATTATGACAAACTTTAAAATGTTATTACAAGAAAAATATACATAAAAAGAACTTATTTTCTTTTCTGTGCTAATGGTAAGTTACCTATTTGGAAAAAAACTAAACATGGAGAAATAAAAAAAAATTCAATTTATTTCTTCACGGCTCGTGAAGTAACTTTTTTCTAAATTTTTCAGCATTCCAAAATCTGTTCTTAAATTGATAAAAAGGTAATGAAAATAATTTTAAAAAAATATAAAAAATTACAGGAATAAACATTATCAAAAGTTCTACATTTTATTAGTTTACATAATTTTTAAATTCAAAACATAAAGACCACTTTTATGTGGTTGAAGTTCAGACTTTTTTACTTATTGGTTGATTCCTTTATAAAGTGTGACACAGGTTTGTGCTTTCAGCCAAAAGTAGTCCAAAACTATGAGCTCAGTACCCTAGGAGAGGTACAAGGCTTGTGAGCTCAATGGCCTAGTGGGGGCATCAATAGAAAACCAAGCTTTTAACCAATGTACCACACTCTTATTGGTAGGTTTATTGGATCTATTATTTTTCAGTTCTATATTTTGTTTTATTCCAATTTTTTTAATAAAAAAGAAAAAGTAGCTCAAGTTCTCAACATTTATACATATCAAAAATCATAGTTTCAAATCCTCAATATTTTTCAATTCTTACTTTTTTATTATTCAGATATAGGATTTACAATTATCATTTAGGTTTCAAAATTCTTTCACAACTCCATTTGTTTTTCATTTTAACAGTCTGGATTAAATCTGAAATCTTAGACATAGGGCTTCCACCTATAGTTTGGAATAGTGCAGCCACATCTGTGTTCACAATAGTACTTGTTAAGTCCCATTGACCTATAATTCTGGTTAGCTATGGACATTAATACAACTCTCTCTTTCTCTCTCAAATATACTTAACTATCCTAAAAAAATGCCTTATTTTAAAATATTATCTAGCCATACATTTTTCATGTTGAACATTGGAATTTTGGTTTTGTTAAATTTTAATATGGCATGTAGTTTATAGAATAATTTTATTGCTCATATATAGTTTGGGTATGCACAGGATCATCATGGAAAAAATGAGCCCTTAAGTGACAAAAAAATCAGAAAAATTAGAGTTAGGAAACTTGACATAAAAATTTGAATAAGTTATCTATATTATTTAAAAAATATGTAAGAATAGAATCTTTATAAAATTGAATCTAGTTTCTAAACTACTAGGTTTGTTTAAAAAAAAAATCTATTTGGTGAAAATTTTAAGTTGAATCGTGGTACTTAAATTTTTAGGAAAAAATAAAGTAGATTAATACATTTAACCACCTATACAATAAAATGATAATATTATTTTTATAATGTTTTACTTTAGACTCAAATAGAAGATTCACTTTGGTTTAATGATGCATATTTTTTTGTATTTTTTTCCAAGTAAATAATTAATTATAATTTTTTCCATTACAACTTTTTTAAAATATATAAAAACTCGTATAAATACATAACAGTCAAAACTTCATAAATTCATTTTCTTTTTAATCTATAGTATAGCATAGAATGTATGCATATTTTGGATTCAAAAAATCGATAATATTGAGAGACATAGATGTTTTTCAATCGGCCTATCGTCAGGGACTTTAGTCATAATTTAAATGAAAATGATTAATAATTACTATTAAATTAAAAAGTAAGCATAATTATATATGTCAGTGGAAAATTTGAGAATCTCTAAAACCATTTCATCAATTTTAGAGTAAAAAAATAGTCATCAGCCACATACCCATCATATTGCCACTTTTTGGCCCATCATGATCATGCACATACCAGTTTGCAATTTTCACAACTAATACCAAATCATCATTTGTTGAAAATTATCAAAATTCATTCAAGGTGGAATGTTGGTTTGTAGATTTTGAATTTTGGAGGTTAATTGTAGGTTCCCGTACCAGTGCATAATGATGGTTGAAATGGCAATGAAGACATAAATCTTCACTTCACTAGGTTTGGCTCTCAATGAACTATCTTTATGTTACATGTGCCTAATTTTTTGTTGTATTGTAACTTTTCCTTCCATTATTGTTGTGATGTGGATTAGAGTCAAGTTCTCAATTGAAGTTGGTCTTTGTAGGTTCACTATATCTGGAAGAGTTGTAGGGGTTGTTGGAGGAGAAAGTTGTCCAAAAATAAATGAAGGTCCTACCAATGTGAAGGTTGAATCATCTTCATGAATAGTGAACTAAGTAATAGTGTGTTTATGTCACACGAAGGAAGTTACAACTTAAAAACATTATTCCAGGTATGCACATTATTGCTATGTTGACTTGTGTGTGTCAAGAATCCATTTTTACTTGGAACAAAACTTGATACTAAGAAGTCTAATATAGTTTGAAGAAAACAAAACTATGCTTCATGATTCTTAATATTTTTACAATAAATCTAGTTTTTCTAAAATGAATAAATAAATGAAAATCATTTGTGAACTGAGATTCTTTTAATTCAATTTTTGGATAAAAAATCCTATTTTAAGTCATTTGTGATTTATTTCATGTCTTTGTGACAACAAGTCTTCTAAGCATATGAATAAAATGCCATTGTTCCTGCTAATGCTTCTAAAAAATGTTAATTATTTTAACACACACATGCAAGTACTATTTAAGTAAGTAATGGTCGTTTTATTATGCAAACAAGGGTAATCATTACCTATGTAATATAATGTGTTATTTTTTTTCTTTTTGCAAAAATGTATTGATAAACTCAAAGAAGGGCAATAAAGTTAGAGTGTTGGATTCATTTGATGGTGATGTTGTGGGAATTGTGTGGATTCACTCCCTAGATATTGTACATGGAGTCAACTTGAAAGGAATAAGAGATACAAATGTAAAAAATTTAAAGGTCACAAGTAACATACCCCTTATTTATGAAGGAAAAATAGATGGAGTTGTTCATTTGAAAGAGAAAGAGGGAACCTCCACATGACAACCACTAAAATATTTGAAAAAAATGATATAGTTCAACATGTTTATCATGTACTAGTTGTTCAACAGCTTGGCTCACTACTTTATGTAGTATTTTGAATTTTTTGTTTAGGGATCTTAGTTATCATCGTGTATTTATAACTTTATATATATATTTGCATTAAAAAATTTATTGTTGATTACCTTATTTATCATGATGTTGAATCAATCTTTTAATTTGAGCATGTTGTAGCTTGTTCATATGTGCAATATTTTTGTTTTCTTTTATGTTTCAGTTCAAGTTTAATATTATGTTAGTTTTTCATTATAAAATTTATGGTATTTAATAAATTATTCATTTCATGACTATATTTACTACCAATTAATAGAAACCAGTACATGAAAATGATTAAATTAATGACTAAATAAATGACCAATTAACAACAATCAATGACTAAATTAATGACTAAATCAATGACTAAATCAATGACCAAATCAATTACTAAATCAATGACTAGATAAATGACTAAAATAGTTTAGTCATAAATTTGGTCATGTTATAAATTACCAGCAATAAACTACTAATGGTCATATGACCAAAATTAGTCATTCATATACAATTTTTAGTAGTTTACTAGTGCAAGCTAAGCAAGAATAATGAATCTCCAATGGTTGATCAGAGAAAGTATAGATTAATGATTGGAGGACTGCTATATCTAATTGCTACTAGACTAGATATCATGCATGCAGTTTGTCTTGTGGCTAGATTTCAGGAAGATGCTAAAGAGTTACATGTTGCAACAGTGAAGAGGATATTAAAATACTTAAAGGGAACTCCAGATCATGGTTTGTGGTATCCAATAGATATTGATTTCACTTTGAGTACTTACACAGATGTAGATTGGGATAGTTGTGTAGATAACAAAAAAATTACAAGTGGTGGTGCATTCTTTCTTGGATGTAGATTGGTGTCATAGCTAAGTAAGAAATAAGATTCATTGTCTTTATGTACTACAAAGGAAGAATGCATTGCAACAACATCTTGTTGCACACAAGTGTTGTAAATGAGGAAAATAATGAAGGATATTAGTGGGTATGTGTAGGATCATGATGGGCCAAAAAGTGACGATATGATGGGTATGTGCTTGACAACTTTTTTTACCCAAAATTGATGAAATGAAAAGGGATTTTAAAAGAGATTCTGAACTTTCCACCAATATAAATTATGCTTTACTTTGAATTTAATTAATTATTATTATTCATTTTCTATTTGAATTATGACTAAAGTCCTGATTGATAGGCTAATTGAAAAACATATATAGCTTTCAAACGGTATCACATTTTTCTAATCCGAAACATGTGTCACATTCTATGCTTTTCATACTATAAGATTTTAAAAAAAAATGAATTTCATGAAGTTTTGACCAAGTTAAGGTGGTCAGACATACGAGTTTTTATATTTTTTAAAAGTTGTAATAAAAAAATCATAATTAATTTACTTGGAAAGGTTACAATATATGCACTCCATGTAGGTCCTCTACTTGTATCTAAAATGTATAAAAAAAATTATGTTATTGTAGGTTAAGCGGTGTCAGAATGATTACACCTACTTATTTAAAATTTAAAACTCGCATTTGAAATTTCAAATTTTCGCAAATATAATTTTTAAAACTAAACTAGTAGTAGTTTAGAAACTACATTTAATTTGCTAGAGATTTTATTCTTACATATTGTAATACCCCCCCCCCCCCATGTTGCTGATATTCTTCAATACTCTTATGTGTTGGTTTGTACTTGGTCTGTAATGGTACTTAGTTCACTAGATTGGTTGTGTGTGGATTCATAATTTGGTTGGTTATGCTATGGTTTTCTTTAATATTATATGTGGTGATGTGATTCTATGTTGCTATGGTTTATGATGTATTTCCTAGTGAGTCTTGGTGAAAGGATGAAGTGGCATCACTCACTCGCAAGTGCCCTGATACCCCACAATTACCTTTCATAGTGTGTTTGCAATGGAGATTTACATGCTACTTGATGTTTGTTTGTATGCAGAAATTATAGGAAAAAAGTCTTGATTCCACTTGATTCGGCAGGATAGGGCAAGCAATATATTAACCCAATGGGTATGATGTCAACAAGGGAGTTGATAAGGAAGTGTCCTCATCCCAAGTCCATCATCTCATTGTGATTTTTTTAGTTTTGTGGTCTTGATGTCATCTTTGTCTTAGTATTGGTTGTTGTTGTTTATTTATTTTATTTGTGGTTAGTTAATTTATCTTTATTTTATATGAGATTAATTAATGGTATTTTGTAGATATGATTAATTGTATGTAATTTTAATTTAGTTAAATGTTGGATTTAAAATATTGTAAATTAAAAGATATTTAATTAATTAAAAAGGATAGAGTAATTAATTTAAATAAACAATGTTTGTGATAATTGTAATTGTCTTTTTCAAAATATTAATATTACAAAATCTAAGCATAATATCATGTAAGGATAAGTGTGAAATTAATGAATTTTTAATTAAAATTTGTGATATATGTGTGAGATTTTAAAGCAAGAAAAAGAACCGATGGATGGGTTGGATTTTGTGAAAAAAAAATTCTTTATTTATTTTTGCTTATTTTATTGTGGAAAGAGGAAAGCTTCTACACATGTAGAGGAATGGTTTTTGGTTTTTTCTAAAAAAGAAAAAAACAAAAGGTTTTTGTGCTTCTCTGTAAAAATTGTTCTTGGAAGGAAAAATATAATATTGATCCAAAAATTAGCTGAAGAAGGAATTAGAGAAGGATCTACAAAGGAAATCTAGTTTTGAAAGAGGAAGAAAGGTCGCCATGTTTGGATTCGACAACAAATGAAGGAATCCAAGTTCTTTTCAATTAATTTATTCTTTTGTTTTGATAGTTCTGTAAGGGAAAATGAATATAACGTCTTCCATATTCAAAATCAATATCTATGTTTTGAAAAAGGTTTTCCTGTTGAAAAATTTCTTGTGTTAAACCTTTAAATCTTCTATAGAAATATATTGAAAAATCTTCTGAATTTCTTCAATAAATCTTGTTGCTAAAATTCTTCAATAAATCTTGCTGCTAAAATTCTTGATTTGAAAGAAAATCAATTTATTAGGGTATTAAAATTGTATACCCATATTTATTTTGTGATTAAAGGAAAATGAATTGGACTAGTTTTCATCCTATTTGTTTATTTATTTTGTATTATTTGGGAAAATATAATTATACATACACCTATATATATACATATATATATATATATATATATATATATATATTTATATCTATACATGTCATGTACCGTGAGTTTAAAAAATATATATATTCTTTTTTATACGGTACAGATTCTGAGTTTATGTTTTGGAGGAAGAAATAATATATATTAAAATATACATATGGCATTTTGTTTTTAATGAAATTTAATATAAGAATAAAAAAAATATTTTGCATTGGAGGTGGAGTGGTCAGCTGAAGCCATACCACCCATGGCCCCCTGTGGCAAGCTATACACAACCACCACCAATTGTGCACAGTAGCCGAGGGCTATTGTACATAGCCGTGTGTGGGCTGCGGCCTTCCCACATTGTGGTACTACGTACCTTAGGCTGAAAGTGGGAATTTTCAATGGTTTTATTAGTTTTTAAATTCAACTTTTTTTATATTAAATATATATAAATACATATTAATATTAATATTAATATTAATGTTAATATATATGTATATATATATATATATTCACTGCTATAAATTACTAAAAGTTTATTTGGGAAATTTATATAAGATGATTTAAATGCATAATTTTAATATATGTTTTATTTTATATATACATATGTATATATGTATATACGCATAAAAGCATATATATATAAGATTTTACACATGTTGTGATTATAAATTAATTTGACAATTTTAAAGTTTGTAATGTTATAGTTTAATTGAGAAAATTGTAAATAAAACTTGTGATTTAAATTAAATTAAATATTCTTGTGTAATTAATTTATTTATTTGGTGAAATTATTGTGTATTGAAATGTAAGGCATTGTTTTACTCTCGAGATTATTCATTCAATCAATTGTGGTTTTCTCTTTATTGGATTTGCATCATGTGGGAAAACCCTTGAGTTAGTTTATCTTTCTTTAGGAGCTTAAGTTGTTTGTTTGGAACTTCCAAAGGTGGGAAAATTGATGTTTATGTTTGATCTTGTAATTTGATACTTGGCCCTATGTTTTGGCTATAGTTGTGACTTGAGTTTACACATGGGTTGTACCATTTTATGGATGTGTTTCATATGATTTTGGTGAGATGTTTTTAATCATGAATGTTCCATTTGTTGGTTCAGTGTTCTTGTGGTACAACTCCTTGGTGTTAGATTTTATGTTTTGGGTTCTAGAAAGAGTGGCTCTACATGGGGGCCAATGTGCAAAGGGGTTGTTAGGGTAACCAAGGTTAGAGTTAAAGTCATAAGTGATAACCTAAGTAAATAATTAGGAGGTGGGTAGTTAAAGATTAAAAAGATGATTATAGATGCCTCATCCACCTGTTAGTGCTATCATAGGCTTAGGGTGGGATGAGAAGGCCATGGTTGGCATGATCATTGCCTCATCCTCACAAGACGTTAATGGTTCTGCATGAGTAACCCTATGGAGTGGCACCTTAAGATAGGCTATTAGGAGAACCATAGATGGAGGTAGTACCTTGTGTTAGGTTGTCTAGATAATCCATGTGAGGCCATGCGATGACACTCTCCTCTAGCATTCCTTTTGATTTTTTTTATTGAAATCCTCTAGAAGTGGTCTATTGTTATGTTTTGGTGATTTGTTGTTATGTTTTGTGAGTGATCTTTCAATATTATATTTCTTTGTGGTCTCTTGCTTTTCATGTTTGGAGTTTAGTCTTGTGTTACTATTTGAATGTGCTTGGTCAAGGATCCTTCCTTATTTACTCCTAGCATGAGGGTGGTTGGGTGGAACATGCTATGCACCCCGTTGGGTCCCATTACGATGCAGTTGTACCATTTAATGTAGAGTTTTTCTAATGCAGTTTGATCCTGAGTTTATATGTTACCAGATATATATTTGTACTCCAGATGTATTATATGTATTCATGTATCACTCCCACGTATGTTGGGAAGACCTATGATGTAATTATTTATATGTGTTCATTGAGATGTACTATCAGACTGATGTAATGTATTATCATACCATGTAAATCATTGTTGAACTACCATTTGTTATACTGTTAATGTTATGTTGTATCTGTGGAAATATGTACTTAATATCTCCATCTTTAATTTATTGTAATTTTCACGTGTGGTTTTACATGGATTATTCTTGTCACATTGTTTATCATTTATTAGTGTTTAAAATTGAAGTTAAGTGAATGAATGGGTTAGATACATAATGTCACCTTGTGTACACCAAAGGACTTAGGTGTTTAATTTGTAATCTTTTAAATTTAATGTATACAATAATTTATACACTTTAATAGTTTAAAAAATAATAATTATACCATAAATGTTAGAAGTATTATTTTTTTTGGGGTTGTGGTGGGGCATTATACATATTTTTGAAATAATATAGATAACTTACTCAATCTTTTATGTCAAATGCCTAACTCTAATTTTTCTAAATTTTTCACCACTTAAGGGCCTGATTTTTCCATGATGAACCAATTTATATCTTTTTGTGATAATACAAGTGCTATCAATATTTCAAGAATCTTGTAATGTATTCAAGTACAAAATATATCTCAATCTAGTATCAATTTATGAGAGAGAATTTTGTAGAGAATGAATTGAAGCTTGCACTTGTGCTTACAAAGGATTAGGTTGTTGATATTCACTAAGGATTTTCCTAAGGGTAATTTTGAGTATCTTCAGGAGAAGTTGGGGCTGATCGCCTCTCCTTATTTGAAATAGATGCATAAGGGGATGCATCATTCCAGTGAATTTCAAGATTCATTCTTTGGTCTAGACTAATGTTGGCAGAGGGAGTAGGTAGTGGCATTATTGCTTATTGTAGTTAGAAAGAGTGAGTGTCTTCATCATGTAGTGGTTGTTGATTAATACTGTACATGGTGTGTGCTCCTAAGGTAGAGTATACTGAGTAGTGAAGGAAATACAATTGTAGAGAAATTGTGAGAAGGTTGAATGATGTCAAAGGAGACATGTAAGTAATGCAAACCTTTTTGTAGTGTCAAAAAAAGTAACCCTTTTCACACCTAACTTGGGAATAATTGATATATAATTAACCTAATAATTCCTTGGTTTAGTGTTGTAATGTGGTGTACACATTCAAATTAATCTAGGGCCCATTTTTAATAAAATATACTTAAAGTGTACCTTATTCATGGTGTTGCAAAGTGTTGTATTACACTTTCACACTTATATAGGGTTTCATTAATTAATTATGGTTAATTGAGCTTAATTATCCCTTTTAATTCAAATTTAAGGATTATTAATGACACCTTCCAAAGGATCTATCTCAACACCCAATAATCAAATTGCATTAACATTTAATTTGGAAAAATCAAGGTTCTAGAAAATGGTGCTAGGACCCATTCACCTTTAGTGCGAATGGGTCCTCTCCACATAGGACAACCCTTTCTATCCATTTTTGAGGTGGGTTTTTGATGCTCTTTCAACCCCCCGAAGCAAGGTCCTAGAAACTTGTGTTAGGACCCATTCACCTTTAGTAGTGAATGGGTCCTCCTCACACAGTACCCCCCTTTTTTAATTTAATTTTGGATGGATCATAATGATTTTCAAACCTAGATCTAGTGTTGGCTTGAATTATTTAAATTTTAGGGTTAATCTCTAGATTTACTATAAATATGGGGTTAATTCACATAGTTTCTCCTAGGAACTTTGAGTATTCATGCATTATAGAAAATTTTAGTTCACAAGAGCATTAGAAGATAATTTCAAAGGAATTCAAGGGAAGATTAGTGATGTCTTATTGTATCAATTCAAAGTAATTTCATCATGTCAAAGGTATAGTGCATTCATGCATGTGTTGTTGAGCTAAGATTGTGGATGTAGCATTAAAGATCTACTTGCAAGCATTGTTTCATATCTTATTTTAGATCAAGATCTACATTATTCATGGCCACCACATGATAGTTTGAATATTTACATTCCAAGACAGCTTCCAAGGTATCAACATTCCATTATTTCATGTTTCATGCTTCAATTTCATTATTTCATCATTTGGTTTAATTAACTAAAAGGAGTTTGACTGACACAAACCCCTATTAAATAAAAAAAAAAAAAAAGCTTCTCCTGAATGTGTGTTTTTAGATATACAGGTTGAAGATCAAGTGGAGAAAAAATTGGAAGAAGAATTGTCAAAGTTGTCAAGTTTCAAAGTTGTCATCTACATTGCAAGATCATGAAAAGAACCCTACAAAAAACTTGGGAACTGATAGTGCAAAAATTGAAGTATAAAACCCAAAATTCAGTTTCCCAAAACCCTAAAAGGACCCATTTTCTGCTAAAGACGAATGAGTCCTCAATGAGGCCTAAATTAGTGAAAACATGGGATCTATGAGTGTAGACTAAGAGAAATACAACCTAGAAATTAGTTTTTGGAACCCAAACAGGGACAAATTCACCACTAAAGGCAAATGAGTCCTTTGTGGCCTAAAAACAACAATTTTTCTATAAGGTGCACACCATTCTAGCCTCTCAAAACTCTCCTTTTTGTTTCTATAACAATTAGGATTATTTTCTAATTTTTATTTTGACATGTTGGCCCTCATAATTGAATCAAACACACAGCTAATGAAAATTAGGTTCACCATTGATACCCTATTGACGGTGAACCTCTTTTTCTATGTTTCATTTTGGTTAACCTAACTCATTGAACATTACAATAATATGATTTGGAAGTCTTTCATTGCATCCTAGGTTAGATCATGCATTCATTTGCATCTAATTTATATTCAATTATATCTCATTTAGGGTTAAGAATTGCATTGTTTTACATTATCTAA
Source organism: Sequoia sempervirens (assembly GCA_007258455.2). Classification (NCBI taxonomy): domain Eukaryota; kingdom Viridiplantae; phylum Streptophyta; class Pinopsida; order Cupressales; family Cupressaceae; genus Sequoia; species Sequoia sempervirens. The sequence continues at coordinate 433,176 of VDFB02258929.1, forward strand.
ATATAGAAAATACAAAAATAAATTAGTCATATTGTATATCATTTATATCTCATATAATTGTATTTCAAAATCAAAACAACATTACATTTCAAATTAGTTCTTTGCATTCATCACTTTATTGCATTTTCACATTGCATTTCTAGAAAAATTGAAATTGAAAGTTACTGTCATAGACCTGGAAATTGAAAGAAATTGTTGAAAGCTTGAAAATCATTCAAAAATAGTTACAAAACCCTAATCAAGGACCCATTCTCCTTTAATAGTAAATGAGTCCCTGATTAGGATGGGCCTGAAATTTTTGGCATTTGAAAAGAATCAAAAAACACTTAGGAATTAATCAAAACATTTCAAAAATCCTTATCCAAAACCCATTCACACTTACTAGCGAATAAGTCCCTAATAGATCCTGATCTGCATTTTCTAGAAATTGAAATCTCGGTTTTAGGCTTTTTTTGGTTGATGTTACTTTCCTGTTTTAGTTTTTTGATTTTTTGTTTCATTAAATTCATCAAATCTAGCTTAAGTTGCTTCATTAAGTGCATTATAAAAATTTAAAATGGCATTTACAACATTTCATTTTCATATTGTTACATAGCATAATCAATGAATTATCATTTAAAAATTACATTATCCTTTTGCATTTTGACCCATCGGTGTTGCATTTCAAATTTGTAAGAAAATCATTGCATCACATTTTCACTACAAAAATCTATGGTTACCATACTTCATGTTCTATTTTTAGATATTGTTGAGTACTGTAAGAAATTTTTGTTATGTGCATATGAATATGAAGTCCTCTCCCCTCTCTTTTTGTTTGACATTGATTCCTCTCATAGTATCCCTCCTATGAGTGAGATTAGTCTAATGAAAAAGAATACAACCTTGGGTAATCATAAAAATGATATTCATTCTTCCCCTAATATCTCTCCTAGTTCTTAAGATATTTTGGTGTTAGAAGAATCAATCAATGATATTTTTGAGAACCCTATATGTTTCCCTCCTCTTACCTCTCTTATTAAGCAAGACATTGATAAACAAGAGAACACAACCATAGGTAATCATGATGATCACATAACACAACATGAAGAGACCATTGAAACCTACCTACATAATACTTAAATTAGTCTACATTCATCTCCTAACATTTTCCCCTCTTGTGATGAGGATATGTTGGTGTTAGATAATAAAATCTTTAAGATCTATGACAACCCCCTTTATGTTTCTTCCCCTACCTATCCTATATAATTTTGGAAGAAATTATAGGAAATAGGAATGTAATTGTAGATAATCATGATAATCACATTGGTTCTTCTCCTAATATCCTTCCTAGTTATGAAGAAGATAGTTTAGTGTTAGAAGTTACACTTGAAAGTCATGAAAATCTCATTTCTCCCTTTCCTAATGCTCCTACCATTTGGAGAGACCTATTCAAACAAAAATATTAATCATTTGTAAGCATGAAAATGATAGTTGTCCTTATTTTTATCCCTCACCTATTTTTGATGAAATTACTTTACAAAATATAACCATGTCATGTGATGAACATCTTGATATTATGGCACAAGAGAATGAGACCTTAGAGAAAAAGGATGAAATCATAGACAATCATAAGAATCAAGTTGGGCCTTCTCTTAATATCTCTACTATTGTTAAAGACAATATTTTGGTCGATGAGAGTTACACGATTCCCATTGCCTCTCTTCCCCTAGGAAAAAACATTATTGAACAAGAGAATTTCATCATTGATAAGCAATACAATCCAAGCATTGATAACTCGCTTACTTGTGATGAAGTCATTTCAAAAGAAGCAACCTTTGAATTTAATGAACATATAATTTTTAGTTCTCCTAAAAACTCTCCTCCTAGGGAGGATATCGTGGTGCAATAAAGTGACAATATTAACAATAGTGATATGGTTTCCTTGGGTGATGGTGAAAGGATGACACTTGATTCCCCTTTATTAAAAGACTTCAAACTGAAACCGTTGAAGTTATGAATGCACAATTGTCTATTAAATTTCCATTGATTATTGGACCTCCTACATACCTTCTACAACATCATAAGAATTCTTTAATTATTTACCCACCCTCACAATGGCCACAAGTTCAAAACAAACCTATTCTTATCCTTGAACCACTAAAAAACAAGTCTTCATCTGATGAAGGTATTACTTCACAACTAACATGTTATAATATTGTTGCACATACCTACAATCCAAGGAAGAATATGTAACAACAAACAACTCATGTATCATTACCCTTGTCTAACCCTATCTTGCTTAGTTCTCTTTGCTTACCCATGAAAATGAAAATGAATACGATCTTGTCGAACAACATAAGAACACTCTCTCTAAGATATCCCTATGGGAACTTCTTCAAACATCACCTAGTTATCATAGCATGGTTCAAATGTCCTTGCAACAAGTTATGATTCCTCCTAACACTAATTCAAACAATGTGGCAGTGCTAGTCCAAGGAATGAATGAGATGAAATTAGACATTTTCTTTCACCATAGTAAGTTGCCTCCCTTAGAAATTCAAAAAAAAAATGAATCCTTCAATATAATATTCTAGGTTAATCAAATCACAATAAAATGAACCCTTGAACTGACAATGGTTTAGCCTTGAACATGTGGAGTGTGAGCCTTTTGGAAAATATCAAAATGAGTAGGAGCAATATTAAAACTAATTCTTTTTCTATCTATGGATTTGATAATATAGGAAAACAACTGTTTGAAGTGATCACATTACCTATTAAAGTTAGAAAAGTACCATTACAAACTCTGGTCCACATTATGCCTAATGATCTTTCTTACAATATCGTCTTAGGTAGACATTGGATTCATGAAATGAATGGAGTTCCTTCTACCTTGCATCATGTAATGAAGTATGTCTATAACAACAAGATTTACATGCTAAAAGTTGATCCTGAACCTAAAAGTTGCTTGATTACCAAGAGAGAAAGATGAAATTTGGAATTAGCTACAAAAAATGAAGTTAGAAAGGAAGAACACAAGAAGAAAATTGATGAAATCACTAAGCTATTGGAAGATAATTAGGGTTCCTTTGATTTCATACCAACATTCATGGGTGAATACAAGGTCATCAAAAAATAGTCTAGAAAGGGAAAAGAAAAAGCAGTAATATCAACACAAAATTTGAAAGCATCCACCTCAACCAATTTAGAAAATCAAGCCAGTTACACAACAAATTTTGACAAAGTTAATTATGAACAACCACCAAATCCTAACAAAATGAAAAATCTTCATGGAAGACATTATGAACTTATGAGAAAAATTGGTTATAGTGTAAAAGGATTTGGTGCTAGATAACAAGCTATTTATGTCCCTATAGAGCCTAACATGCAAGAAACAACTCCCGGTCTTGGTTATTTTCCTTTGATAGAGATAAAAGCATCAAAAATGCCTTCACTTATTATCAACACTCCTACAAAATATTCTTCCAAGACAAGTTTAACTTTGGTGCATCCTGAACGAATAGATACGACATGTGGAAATATTTCATTAGATATGCATACAATTGATATTTTTTATACTCATCATAATCAATAATAATAGTTGTTGCTCCTTACCATGTAATAGTTGTAGGATCATAAGATACTCACTATTGCATTTTTTACATTCATTGTAAATCATTTCCTTATCACAATGAGTGACAGATTACCATCATCCATCCTTGACTCACTCTTGTCCCGCACTCAGTGGAGGAAAGGGGTTAGGTTTCTTTTTCCTCCTATGTCACTTGTAGTTGTCTATTGTGGCTAGTTGACCACCTTCCATGTATATATAAGAGAAAGCTTTGGATGTGGACGAAATTCAGCTTGCATGTGACATACTTTTCTTTCTAGGTTTAGCATTGTATATTTAGGGGAAACTTTTCCTTACTATTTCATGGTGTAGCTTAATTTCAGAAACATATGACTTGGAATAGGGGTTTTTAGGAAAGGTCTCATTTCTTAGGAGAAAACATTGGCTACTTTAAAGCAATTTCTCATAGTAATGGTGTTAGCAACCACTTTAAATTGGGGGAATACATCGATGACATATTTTTTCATATTTCATGGTGTGATATTATTATTTTTTGTGATTTTTCCTTTTATTGGTGGTATTATTAGCTTTGATGTCCTCCAAGAGTGTGATATTTCTAAGCATACAATCTCCCTTTGTGGCATGATGCGAAGTGAGATGCATCCCATAAGTGGCAATCTGATACTCTTTGAATTGTCCTCTCTTGGAGATAGTAGGCACAATGTTCCCTAAGAAGAAGACCTTACATGAACAAAACAAAATCCCCTTTAACAAAAAAATACAGACATGACATTCAAAAGCATACAAAGCATTACATTGTGATTCCTTATCGAAGTTGTCAGGAGGATGACTTTAGTATGGTATGGGAGGATAATATGATTCTCTCATTTGACACTTCATTGGGATAACTCACCTAGTGGATAGACTAAGGTTCCACTACCCCATTGTGAGCTTATTAGGATAACTCACCTAGTAGACACGCTAAGGTTCCACTACCCCAGAGTGAGTAGCGTATGTTAAAAACAAATAACCCCTTTCCACTTTCTCTTGTAATTTTTGTACTTGATCCTCTTTTTTCTTTGTTTTTCTTAGCCTTTGTTAGGGTATGACTATGTACCTTTGCTATTACTACTGAACCATAGATTTTTGGGTTTCATATAGACTTCTCTAGCTCTTCTAGGGTTTTTCACCTAAAAGGAGAGAGATAGGTCCCAAAAATGCCAAGGGTTCATTCAAATTAAGTTATGTATGATGTTATCTAAGCTAAATGAGATGAACTAAGTGCAATTAGATGATCTTTAATGACTGGTTATGAATACAAAACTAATGAAACACATGGTTTTTGAAAACACATTGTGATATGCAAAAAGATGAAATAAATGTAATAAATGTAAAATAGGAACTATGCACCTGAAAGAGGTTGTATTCAACAATTTTTCAACCTATTCTTCAATGATTTCCAAGCCTTCAAAGTATCTAAATCGACAAAAAAACAAAGAAAGAAAGAGAAATGTTGAATGTTATAGGATAGGGGTTTGCCTTGGTCAAACCTCTTTTAGGTAATTCAACCAAATGAAGAAATAAGATGAAGCATGAACATGAAATAGTGGAATTAGTACCTTGCAATGATGATGGATCTTGAATTGCTACAACAATGGATGGAAATTCTTGCTCTAGAATGTTATCTTGAATGCTTGACTCTTGCTTGCTTGACTTGATGATATGGATGAATTATGAATGAATTACTTGGATTGCTTGTATAATGGATGGATGAAAGGTCTCCTTTTATAGAGGAGAGTTGAGAATAAGGATTATGATAAAAGTAAAGGATTAAATTAGAGAATAACTTAATCAAGGGTGGAGGTTAATTGACAGAAGAAAGACATCGATAGATAAGAATAACTTGAGATGGAAGATAAGATTAGCACAAAAAATGAGGTTGTTGGAGAAAATTGTTTAATAAAAATTATTTTAATTTAGGTGGCCAACATAGAAGAAATAAATAAAATATTAATTCTATTTATTTAAAAAGAAAGGTTGGGACAAATATGGGTATGTGCAGGATCATCATGGAAAAAATAGGCCCTTAAGTAACAAAAAAATTAGAAAAATCAGAGTTAGGCAACTTGACGTAAAATTTTGAATAAGTTATCTATATTATTTCAAAAATATGGAATAATAGAATTTTTAGAAAATTGAATTTAGTTTCTAAACTACTTGGTTTTAAAACAATAAATCTGTTAATTGAAAATTTGAAATTTCAATCTTTGTAGTGCCATTCAAGAAAAAAGAAGAAGTAGGTGTTTGTCTGACCGCATATACAATAAAATGATAATATTTTTTATAATATTTTAGATATAAGTAGAGGACTCATGTCCTAATGTGATGCATATTTTTTTGTATTTTTTTTCTAAGTAAATAATTAATTATGAATTTTTTATTATAACTTTTAAAAAAATATAAAAAACTTGTATGTCTAACCACCTTAACTTAGTCAAAACTTCATGAAATTTAATTTTTCTTTTTAAATCCTATAGTTTGCAAAAAATAGAATGTGACACATGTTTTGGATTCAAAAAATGTGATACCATTTGAAAGCTATAAATGTTTTTTAATTAGTCTATAGATCAATCAAGACTTTAGTTGTAATTTGAATAGAAAATGATTAATAATTACTTATTAAATTCAAATTAAAGCATAATTTATATTAGTGTAAAGCTGAGAATCTCCTTTAAAAACCCTTTTCGTTTCATCAATTTTGGGTAAAAAAAATTCGTCAGCCACATACCCATCAAATTGCCACTTTTTGGCCCATCATGATCCTACACATAACAAAATAATTAAAAATAATTATTTAATTATAGAGGGAAGGTATGATGCTAAAAATTAAATAATTAAAGTAAGGTAAAGTGGTACTTGGTGGGGGAGATAAAGGATAAACAATTAAATAAATAAATTTTAATAGAAGATAATGGTCAGGTAAATGGTGAATGGTATTTGGGTACGGGTCGGTAATATTGAATTAAAGTGGGGCGTGTCGGGTCCGGTATTGGAGGAATGAAATTAAATAAATAATATTTATTTAATTATAAAAGAAAAGGGTAATGAATAATTAGATAATTTAAAATAATTATTTAATTATAGAAGAAGAGGGAAAAGCTAACTTTTGAATTAAAATAATATTTAATTCAAAAGTGGGGGGCGGAAAGGACCATTAGATTTAAATGCTTAATAAAAGTCTAGAAAAGTGTCAAAGTGATTTGCAACACTTTACAACACCTTTACAAGACATGTATTTTATTCATTTTGCTAGGGCCCAATACCTAATGTGGATGTGTAAAACACCTCACAACACTAGACCAAGGCGAAATTAAGTCCAATTTATCATTAATTATTCCAAAACCAAGCAAGGTATACACTTTTTGGTGACACAACTACATACTTAAGTGTCTTGAATGTCTACTTTAGTGTGAATTTATCAAGGGGGAAAAGTCTCACTAAAGTGGGGATAAAATGTAGTGTCAAGAAAAGAAACCCTTTTTCACACTTAACTTGGGAATAATTGATATATAATTAGCCTAATAATGCCTTGGTTTAGTGTTGTAGTGTGTTGTACACATTCACATTAATCTAGGGCCTATTTTTAACAAAATATACTTAAATTGTACCTTATTTATTGTGTTATAAAGTTTTGCATTACACTTTCACACTTATCTTGGGTTTAATTAATCAATTATGGTTAATTGAGCTTAATTACCCCCTTTAATTCAAATGTAAGCCTTATTATTGACACCTTCTGAAGGATCTATCCTGACACCCAATAATCAAATTGCATAAAATTTAATTTGGAAAAATCAAGGTCAAAAAAATGGTGCTCTGACCTATTCGCCTTTAGTGGTGAATGGGTTGATCTTGAGGAAGCATCTAGTGGTGTGAGGCAATCTTGCATCACCCAAAAATAGTTAAATTTCAAGTTTCTCGGTTTCTAGATGTTTTTACATTTTTGGATACCCTTTTCGTCATAATAAAATTCCCAATTTACGGTTTTTATTTTCTATTCCTGGGTTGAAAGATATTGCAGTTTTAGTTGCCCATATTTGCACTTGAAAATCTTCCAGGTTAGATTTGAGGCACTTAGATTTCTCGGATTGGCCCCAAAACTTGTCAAAATTGGCACTTAGTGTATTTTGAGCATGTTCTTGACTTTGAGACCTTTCAATGGTTCAAGCGGTTCACGAATGAGCCTAGGATCAAAAGTTATAGCCTAGAAGTTGGCGCACTTTCTAGAGGATACAATTGCAAATGTTCTTTTTGAAATTTGAACTTCAAGTTGTAATTTTTTGGCGCCAAACCATCTAAACTCAAATTTGAATGTTGTTTTGGCTCCAAACTAAAGAGGAGCTCTATTTATGGGCGGGGTTCTAATTTTTGGGTAACTTTTTGGGGACAAGCTCACATATTGTGAAAGGTCATTCTATGGCTACGTAACTTGCATGTGTTGTAAAACTTGGGGATTTGAGATCCTCTGCATGTAGAAGTTTCATTTCTGAATAATAAAATTATTCTCTTGTTTGTGGGAGTTATTTTCTATGTCTGGTTGTGCCCTCATCAAGTGGTATCAGAGCAGGTTTTCTTGAGCTTGTGGATAGATCACCGATCGTGAGGCAGTTCGCACCAGGATCGTGGTTGTGGGTCACGGTCAAGAAAGATGCCTTTGAAAGAGTGATGCCTAGTAGGCATGGTGGTCGCGAAGGTGAAGTCAAGGTGGTAAAAGAAATGTTGGTGAAGAAGATCTGGCAGCAGCCTCAAAGACAAGTCGATCACATTAAAATGGGCGGGGTGAGAGAGGTTAAACGAGGGAGAAAGTGAGATGAAGGAAGGAAAGGTTCGAGATGTAGAAGAGGAAAGAAGAAATGGTGATCAAGACAAATCACGACTAATAAGGGAACCATTTAAAGAATCGGGGAAAAGACAAAGCGAGATCGATTATTTTGGATGTAGACAGGATTGTCCGATTGGATTAATGAGCTAGAAAGTATTTGAGTATGAGGAAATAGAAGGACGAATCAGTTAAGTTTGTGAAAATGAAGCTGAAGAACCATGCAATATTGAGTGAAGAATCCGGTTGGAAAGAAATCAAAGAAGGAAAATATCACGGATAGGATATGGCATAGTAAAGTAAGCGAAAAGCGGTTCCTGGTGAATACAGTTAGATATGTTAGAAAAGTACAAGGAGTTGAACCAAGGAAGCGAGTGCGTGAGAATATACTAAATATTTTCACAACATAATCATTAGAACAGGTCACACAGAGGCCAATAAGGAGAAGGTAGCCCGATATCTTAATGGGTTACGACCGAGCATTCAGGAGGAGTTAAGCCTAGTCAGAATGACCAACATTGAGGATGTGTATCAGTTTGCTTTGAAGGTGGAAGAGAAGCTGAACAAAAGATTTGATGGCAAGCAAAAAGGACGAGGTCAAAGCGGAAGGGGCAATGGCAGACCTTCGGGAAGCCGAAATGATGATGAAAAGTGATGAAGATAAAGAATTGCGGTAGGGAAGCCGAAATGACAATTTCTGCTGCCACCGTGATCAAAATAGTGGTGATCAAAGAGGGTAGAGGATGAGGAGATATGGACAAAGTTTGGGAAGAGGTGGTTTCAAGGAACATGTTTCCGTGTGGTGAAGAAGACATTGAGCCTATAGATATCCACAAAACTAAGGGAAAGGCGGAATAAAATTCGGATGATTCTAAAAGGGGAGAAGCCTAGTGATTAGGAGAGCCGGTGACGAGAAAAGGAACAAAACGGAGGAAGAATCTATTTAGCACAAGGTGCAAGTGTGAGAAAATTTTGTGATGTCATTATTGATGGTGGGAGCACCGATAATCTGGTGTCAAAAGATATGGTCACAAAGTTGAAGCTGAATAGGGAAAGGCACCCGCATCTGTATCGGATTGCCTAGTTGCAGAAAGACCACAAAGTTTTGGTCAATGAGCAGTGCCTAGTAAAGTTCAAGATTGGGAGCTACCATGATGAGGTACTTTGTGATATCATCCCCATGGATGCATGTCACATGTTGTTGGGGAGGCTGTGGCAGTTCGATAGGCGAGCTATACATGATGACCATGCAAACACTTATTCCTTGACAAAGGATGGGGTTCGTCACAAGTTGAAACCCCTGAAGGAGACCAAAGAAAAGGTATGCAGTAGTGCTAGAATTTGTTATGTAGATGGAAGAAAATTTTTAGAAGGTATGAAGCATGAGCGTGTGTGTTATGCATTGATTCCTAGAGTGAGTAAGGAGGATAGTGAGAAGGTTCCAGAAGAAGTTTCTAGCATGTTGGATGAGTTTCAGGATATTGTTTCTGATAATGTACCTGAGGGTTTACCACCAATAAGGAAGATCAGTCATCAGATTGACTTGATTCATGGAGCCAATTTTCCAAATAAGGCAGCTCATAGAATGACTCCAGCAGAAAATGAGGAGTTGAACAGACAAGTTCAAGGTTAAGAAAGGGGTTGATATGGGAGAGTTTGAGGTCCATGTCGCGGTACCTACATTTTAGCGCAAGAGGATGGGGAGTGGAGGGATGTGTCGCGATTCTGAGCCATAAACAAGATAACAATCAAGTATAGATTTCCTTGCCAGGATGGATGACTTGATGGATTATTTGAGTGGAGCTCAATACTTCACAAAGATTGATCTGAGAAAGAGTGGATATCCTGAAATCTAAATTAGAGGGAGATGAATGGAAGACTGCCTTCAAGACCAAAGAGGGCCTATATGAGTGGTTAGTCATGCCTTTTAGGCTAACCAATGCACCGAGCACATTCATGCGGCTCATGAACGAGGTACTAAAAGAATTTCTAGGAAGTTTTGTTATTGTGTATTTAGATGATATTTTGATTTTCAGTAAGACATTGGATGAGCATCTGATGCATATTCAGAAAGCCTTTGAGGAGTTAAGAGAAGAGAAACTGTTGATTAATCTGAAAAAGTGTAGTTTTGTGAAGAGGGAGTTAGTGTACTTGGGGTTTGTTGTCTTAGTAGAAGGTCTCAAGATGGACCTAGAGAAGGTGAAGGCTATTCTGGAATGGCCTACCCCAAGAACTACTACCGAGGTGAGATCTTTCTATGGTTTGGCTAGTTTTTATAGAAAGTTCATTAGAAACTTCAGTAGTATTTGTGGACCCCTGACTGAAATAATGAGAGGGGATAGAAAAGAATTCAAGTGGAGCACTGGAGCGGCAAAAAGATTTGAACTATTGAAGCAGAAGGTGATAGAACAACCTGTTCTAGCCCTCCCATATTTCAACAAGGTGTTTCAGGTGGATTGTGATGCCAGTGGTTGTTCCATTGGAGCAGTATTCAGCAAAGAAGGTAAGCCCATTGCCTATTTCAGTGAAAATTTAAATGATGCCAAGAGAAAGTATTCTGTATATGATCAGGAGTTTTATGCAATAGTTCAAGCATTAAAGAAATGGAGACATTATTTGTTGCCGAAGGAATTTGTTCTATATACTGATCATCAGGCCTTGCAGTACTTAAATAGTCAGGAAAAATTAAATCAGAGGCATATGAAATGGGTAGAGTTTCTATAGAGTTATACCTTTGTTTTGAAACATAGGAGTGGGAAGTCAAATAGGGTTGTAGATGCCTTAAGTAGGAGGCATACATTGATTACAAAGATGTAGATTGAAGTGGTTGGGTTCAATGAACTCAAGACACTGTATGCAAAAGATCCTGATTTTGTAGAGGCCTGGAAAGCTTGCAAGGAACCTGTTACAGCGGACAGGACAGGGTGGCTTGATTTCATAATCTAGGATGGCATGTTACTTAAGGGAAGTCAATTGTGTATCCCAAGGAGTTCCATGAGGGAGAACCTAATAAAGGAGAAGCATAATGGAGGAATGATAGGACATTTTGGTCGAGATAAGACCATTGCCATTATTAGTGAGAATTATTATTGGCCTCAGTTGTCATAAGATGTAAAGAATTTTGTACAAAGCTGCAGGGTATGTCAGATGGCTAAAGGAGTGAGCCATAATACATGCTTATATCAGCCTTTACCTGTACAGAGAGGTCATGGGAGGATATAAGTATAGACTTTGTTCTTGGTTTGCCAAGGAAACAATGAGGGAATGATTCAATTTTTGTGGTGGTTGATAGGTTTTCAAAGATGGCACATTTCATTCCATGTCAGAAGACCCATGATGCAGTCCACATTACTGACTTTTTCTTCAAAGAGGTGGTGAGGCTATATGGTCTGCCAAAGAGTATTGTTTCAGATCATGACACCAAATTCGTGGAGTACTTTTGGAGGACCTTTTGGAAGAAGCTGAAGACAGATTTGAAGTTTAGTTTTGCACACCATCCACAAACAAATGGGCAGACAATGGTTGTTAACAGGAGTTTGGGTAACCTACTGAGATCTTTGGTAGGAGATAAACCTAAGGGATGGGACTTAATCTTACCCCAGGTAGAATTTTCTTATAACAATTAAATCCTTGAAACAGCAGTGATCACCATTCCAGTTATTGTGGGTAGTCCTAAACAGCTCCACGGTGAGGGAAAGATTGACCAAGAGAAAGAAAAATAAGTGTTGAAGGCATTTGAGATTTTTAGAGAACACATCAAGGATATACATGAGAAGGTAAGAGAACATATTAACAAGATGAATATGTAGTATAAGGCTAAGGTAAAATCCGAGAGAAGAGGTATAAAAGGAGTTTGGGGTGGTGATGAAGTGATGGTCCACTTGAGGAAAAAGGTTTCAGTGGGAACACTTGCATAACAAATTGAAGAATGAAAAGTTTGGTCCCTATGAAATTTTGAAGAGAGCATGATTCGAGGAGATGCATATGGCTTGAGGATTTGCGGATAGTTCAACATTTCCTATGTTCAATATTTTAGATTTGTGACAGTATCGCATGGTAGTGCGGAGAAATTACCAACAATGGAGCGATTATTGGGATTCAGGCACTATGCAAGGAGAGATTGAAGAAATCACGGATATTAATTAGTGGGAAGAGTACTAGAATAGGCTGGCTATGAAAAGAATATCTGGTGAAATGGAAAAGGAAACTGTTGAAGATTCACCTAGTTGCCTAAAGGCGGGATTGGTATTTTGGATTTTCCTCCACCATCGAGAACATAGCAGAGGTCACTTCTCAAATTACCACAGTGTCGATGGAGCATCGGCGGTGTAAGGGCAATCTTGCATCACCTAAAAATAGTTAAATTTCAAGTTTTCTTAGTTTTAAGATATTTTTACATTTTGGATACCCTTTAGTCACAATGAAATTCTCAATTTATGGTTTTTATTTTATATTCACGGGTTGAAGATATTCTTACGGTGAGTTTAGTTACTTGATTTGCACCTAAAATCTTCCAAGTTAAGATTTTAGGCACTTAGATTCCTACTTGGATCGGCCCAAAATTGTCAAAATCGGTGTAGTGGATTTCAAGTGCATTCTTGACTTTGAGACCTTTCCAAAGGTTCAAACGGTTCATGAATCAGAGCCCTAGATCAAAAGTTATGGCCCCGGGAAGTTGGCTCACTTTCTAGAAAATACAATTGCAAATGTTCTTTTGAAATTTGAACTTCAAGTTATAATTTTTGGCGCCAAACCACCTAAACTCAAATTTTAATGTTGTTTTGGCTCCAAACTAAAGAGGAGCTCTATTTATGGGCGGGTTTCTAATATTTTTAGGTAACTTTTTGGGGACAAGCTCGCATATTGCAAAAAGGGTGATTCTGTAGCTTTTTGTAACTTGCATGTGTTGTAAAACTTGGGGATTTGAGATCCTCTACATGTAAGAAGTCCCATTTTCTGAATAATAAAATTATTCTCTTGTTTGTGGGTTATTTTTTGTGCCTCGGGTTGTGCCCTCATCATGGGTCCTCTCCACATAGGACACCCCTTTCTATGTAATTTTGAGGTGGGTTTTTATGTTCTTTAAACCCCTGAAGCAAAGTCCCAAAAACTTGTGATAGGACCCATTCTCCTTTAGTGGTGAATGGATCCTCCTCACATAAGACCCCCATTTTTAAATTTAATTTTGGTAAGATCATAATGAAATTCAATTCCAGATTTGGTGTCCTCTTGAATTATTTGAATTTTGAGCTCAATATTTATATTTAGTATAAATATGGGGTTAATTCACATAGTTTCTCCTAGAAACTTTGAGTATTCATGCATTATAGCAAGTTCGAGTTCACAAGAGCATTACAAGAGAATTTAAAGGGAATTCAAGGGTGGATTAGTGAAGTCTTATTCCAGTGATTTCATCATGTCAAAGGCATAGTGCATTCATGCATGTTGTTGAGCTAATATTATGGATGTAGCATTGAAGATCTACTTGCAATCATTGTTTCATATCTTATTTTAGATTAAGATCTACATTATTCATGTCCACTACATGTTATTTTATAGATTTATATTCCAAGACAACTTCCAAGGCATCAACATTCCATTATTTCATGTTTCATGCTTCAATTTCATTATTTCATCATTTGGTTTAATTACCTAAAAGGGGTTTGATCGAGGCAAACCCGTATTCACTACTAATCAACAAGTTTTTCTTCTCTTGAATACATGTTTGTATATTTACATGTTTAAATCAAGTGGAGAATAAATTGGAAGAAAACTTGTCAAAGTTGTCAAGTTGCAAAGTTGTTATCTGCATTGCAAGATCACAAAAAGACCCTTATAGAATTTGTTTTATACTTTCGGGAGCTAAAAACCTAGGAACTGAGATTGCAAAAATTGAAGTACAGAACCCAAAAGTTAATTTCTTGAAACCCTGAAAGGACCCTTTCACCACTAAAGGTGAATGAGTCCTTAGTGAGACCTAAAGCAGTGAAAACTTGGGATCTGGGAATGTAGACTAAGAGGAATAAAACCTAGAAATTGGTTTCTTGAACCCTAATAGGGACCCATTCACCACTAAAGGAAAATGAGTCCTCTATGACCTAAAAATAGCTAGTTTTCAACAAGGTACACACCATTCTATCTTCTCGAAACTGTTGAGAATTATGACTCAAATTTATTGGCTTGATTGCTTCCTAGAGCAGTTCTATTTTCCTGCTTCATCACCCTAAGTTAAGTCACTGGTTTTCATGTTTATCTAACTAAAGTCATAGGGTTCCAAAGTTTCATAACCTCCCAAATTAGTGACTAAGGAGGGAAGGCTCCTTCCTTTGTTTTCAGCTCATCGTGGGTTTCGGGAACTTTGTAACCTCTAACTTGGGGTTTGGAATTTTAGGTTTTGAGCAACAGAGTGATCTCTTTGTCGGCAAGTCATGGGTTTTGGGAAATTCATAACCTCCAACATGAGGTTCTAGAGTTCAATCTTCTAGCAATATAGCAACTTGGATTCCAATGGATGTGGCAACTACTTGGAGTTAATATTTAAGTCTTTTTCGAGAGACTTGTTGAGAATATTGTAGATTCCCTTTTGATGCTTCAGAATTGCACAAGCAGTGGACACATGTTTTGGTGGACCCCTCATCATGGCAAGTGGAATATGGAGTGTTGATAGTTGGAAAGCGATGGTTGGTTTCCAACTACCAACAGATGTGGGACCCGATAGGATGGTGAATTATGTCAAAGGCCGATAGGTGGTGATGATGTGGAGGATAGATGGCATGTGGGCCCATGTGCTCAATGGTTGACTTGGTGACTCTTGGAGAACCCTAAGCCTGACAGTGGAGATTTTTTTGATTGCTTATATAACGGCTAACATTGGAGAATTCATATGGCTCGAGGTGAAACCCTAAAGGGGATTTGGCTAGGGTGTCTCTCGTGGGAAGCCATAATCGCTTGTAGGGAGATGAGAGGAGGTGGACCCTGGTGTTACTGAAAGAACTGCATGTGATGGATATCAGTGTGAACTCTTAGTGATAGATTGTGTCTAGCCAAAAAGATGGTTCAAAAGGTGTTTGAGCTTAATGACATTGGGGAGACCTATGGGTTCAATGTCACATTATGAACTCTTGCCAATAGAAAAAATCATGCTGATAGACTTGAAGGCAAACTGTGGTTGGAAGGATGTTAACTTGGTTGATTGCTAATGTGTATGATGTTCATTGGAGGATTATGGGTGAGTTGGAGAAGTTAGAGTGGTTAACAGTTGGTCTGACTATTGGAATACAAACTAATCTACAGAAGATGAATCGCTTCCTATCTACTAAAGATGAATGTATATACATTGGACATTTTACAATACAAAGTGTGAGAGGAAGATTGAGGCAGGATTATACTGTCAAAATATCTCTAGATTAAGTGTCTTGGTTTATCTCTAGTGTTAATTTGCACTATATATTGTGTGAGTATTGTAACAATGAGTTTGTCTCCAAAATGAAACAAGGAGTAGTCTCTATGAAAAAGGCTATGAGCCTGAGATTGTATTGTAACTCTATTGGTTGTTGAATAATACAATGGTTTGGATCTTCTGGTGTCTATGGTTTTTTACCCAAAAGGGTTTTTCCCACGTAAATCTATGTGTTCTAATCTTTTGTACTATCTTTTATGTTTAAATGTTTTGTTTGTTGAATTTGTTTATGCAAATTGTTGAAACTAAATTTACATGTACTTCTCTCAGAAAGATTAATGTGGGAAATGAACTATGTATGATTCCACTTTGTGAAATAGTTGTATGTGTTTTTGAGGCAATCTATTTGAAATTAAAGTTATCGAAGGAACTACTCTTCTTGGAGGTTTCTCTGAGATGAATTTTTTTTTCCTAACAAGTGGTACCAGAGCCTTATTTTGGTTGCTAGTTCTAGGTATTTCTCCTATGAATATTTCTTATTCTATCAAGCTTAAGGAAATTTGGAGGAATTGGCTGATGTATTGATCCTTTGGTGAGTGGAAGTATTGTAGTATTCAAAGACAACATGTAGTTTGAAGGATGGTGAAGGTGGAGTTGGTTATCTTGGTAGGAGTATAACCTTAATGTATGAGGTGGATTTCTTTGCTTCTTGGTTGAGTTTCAACAAAGATTTCATATTGGGTGTCTATGTGAGAGGCTCCATGGTGATATGGAGAAGCTTGGGTTGTGTCTCAATCATGGAAGAGAGTGCTTATGCTGGGTGGTATTTCTTGGTGTTGGAAGGCATTGTATTCTATTAACCTCAAATACTAAAGGCTATAGAGCTAATCATTAGATGGTTTGAAAGCTTTTGGAATAGCCTATCTCTTCCTTGGATGCATGTGCATATTGATGGTTTTGGAATTTCCTTGAAGGGGGCCTGGAGTTCTTGAACTACTATTTTTTTTTTAAGGATGTATTGTACTTGCATGTTTTATGTGGTTTTGTAGGTTTTACACATCAAGCAAAACTTTTCGATGATGTGGAGTTGTTGTTAAACTATTTTCTAGACCCTGGCTCTTAGGGGCATTGCTAGATGAGATGTTTGTAGTTATAGATGCATGCTTCAGCATGGTATGAGGAGGTGAGATGATTTCTCTGTATGAGAGTTTTGGCATGTGATTTGTCACTCAACATTCTTGTGGTGTTGCTTGTGGATTCCTTGACTATGGTGCTCATTGTGGACATGTTTGGAAAATTAGATTTGGTCATGATCTGGTGTTGGAGTCTTGGTGCCTACATGGTTATCTTCTTTGATATCTTGATTAATGATTACTAATGTGATGATGGGTTTGCACGTTTGATGGAATGGATCTTCAATCTATGTGGTTGGTAGTTTAGCTACCCATTGGCTGCAATGAGATAAATCAGATGTGGACTATCTATATCCACAAGGTTGATGCAATGTTGGTGTAGATCTATTAGTTGGCCTTGTCTGTGGTCACTTGTGCATTGGTGTGGTTGCTTTTGGATGAGAAGATTGATGGTTTTGAGTACCTAAATAGTTGGTTATAGGGACCTATAGTATGTTGTATCAAGATGTCATGGATAGCTTGGATACATTGCTTTGTGTAAGCTTTTGATAGTGATGGTAATCTCTACTTGTTTTGGAGATCTTGGTGTAACTTGATGGACATGTTGCTATGTGGACTTGAAGGATTTTTTAGATTAGTAGAAGTTGGGTCAAGATGCTTGAGAAGCTTAGTTGTCATAGTTTAGTGGGAGCTTTAGCAATGACTTTGGATTCATCACTTGGTGGTGAATGTTTTTTCTTTAGTGTTGCAGGTGTTA
>VDFB02258930.1:0-99364 GCA_007258455.2 Sequoia sempervirens
AATTGGATAAGTCCTAGTGTGCATACTTAGTGATCAGAGGAACGTTTTGTGCTCCACATTGCTTCACTATTTATAATATTTACATGTGGTTTTGTGGTGTTCATGGTATGTGTTAGAAATGTCTAAATCAAATTTTTTTGAGCTTGATGGCTTCCGCAGTTGAAGATATTGTTGACAGTGTATCAGGCTTAGTAATGCCATTGTTGCAAGTGCAGAGTGCATGCTGGAATGCTCCACATTCCACTATGGTGAATATTATGTTGTATAGTTTTGAGGAAGTGTTTTAGGATGTCATAAGTATATGCACTCCAAGTGGAAAATGATTTGGTGGTCTGCATGTTGAGTTGTGAATGAATAGTTGATTCATTCAATTGTTGCTTCACCAACGGTGTCAACCTAAATGATTTGGTGGTCTGCATGTTTTCGTTGTGAATGAATAGTTGATTCATTCAATTGTTGCTTCACCAGTGGTGTCAACCTAAGGGTTTTGGGGTCATGTAGAGTTGAGTTGTGTAAGGATCAGATTCATGGGAGTGATTATAGGTTATTACAACCTATTTTGGTGTGGCACACATTTTTTTTCCCTTCAAAAAGTGTGCATGTTGAAGTTTTGTACAAAAAAGTTATTGCGTTGCATGTTTTATCTAATTAGGCCAACCTAATTGATGTTTTGGTTGGTTGTGGTATATACAAGGTTAATTTATTGTGTGATGAAGTGTATTGGATGTAATTAAGAGTGTGTGTGATATTTTATGTAGTGTGAAGTGTGAAAAATGATAACAATGAAGTATGAAGTGTGTAAAGTTAGTTTTCTGAGCTTAATTGGAACTGTGCCTTCAACACATGTTGAAAATGCATTGTTAGTAGTTCATCCTTGGAAGTGAGCCACCCTTTCTTCTATCTCTTTCTATTCTAGGTAGTGAGCCCTTGGTAGTGAGCCTCTAGTAGTGAACCATTCTTTCTGGATAGTGAGTCCACCAAATGTTTTGTAAATCCATTGTAACTGATTATAATATATTGTGAGCTAATCCTCACCATGGTTTTTCCCTCTCAAGGGTTTTCCACGTAAATTTGGTGTTCTTGTGTTTACTTATGTGATGCATGCTTTAATTGTTCCTTTCCATTTCTATAAGTTTGATGAGATGCTTTGAATGCATGTTTAAGTTGATGAAGTTAATGAATTCCAATGAATACTGATTCAACCCCCTCTCAATATTTTAGGTGTTCAACAATTGGTATCAAATTCTGGTTCCTTAAATTGGCTTAAATGCTGAGGTAGATATTTGAGTTTGAACACATGTCTACTAGGAGGTATCCTAACCCTTCAAAAGAAATTATGGGGTGATCCCACAATATTGGTTTACAATTTTTGGCCAAAATAGACACTGAACTAATTCTTTCTAACTAAATCTTCACTTTCGGGCACCTATAGCAACTAAACCATGAGGAATTTGAAGATGATGCAAACTAGTGATTTGTGACATTTTGTCTATAGATTCAAAATATATATTTTTTAAATTTTTTGGAATCATATTACACTTCTTTTTCCATCTTTGAAAACTCTTTTTTTAAGGAAACACCATTTTTAAGGAGTAACGCTCACCGTATAACACAAATTTTTTTCCATGAAGGATAAAATTCAATTTTTTTTCAAATTGGGTGCAACTATGATATCTAGTGGCTGGTGGTTTCATGGTGTTTTGAATATTTTTCTTGATCAAGTTTCAAGTTCAAAACCAATTGAATTCAGGACACTAGAAGTGATTACATATAACACATAACTTTTTGTATGTATATAAATTCAATTTTTTTTATCAAGGACTTCAATATCCGATGCCTCATATTTTCAAATTTTTTATATAATCTTTATTTTTTCCATGTCTTGAGAATAGAAACTTGATTTTGGTAAACCACATTGGTGAAATCAAATAAATATAATAATAAAATTAAATTGTTAAATTATACTTTTTGGGAAGCTTATAATAAGGACTACATATAAAAATAAAAATAAATGGGTCCGGCATTTGAAGTCCCCAAAAGGTAAATCAAAAGTGGTTTTTTATCAACATTTTTTATGGTATAAAGGAACTTTGTTATAGGTATGGTTCAAAAAATAGCGGGGTTCTATCCAAGGGGGTTTGATCTAAGATAGTTTGATCAAACCCTCTTCAATTGGAATGCTTTAAATGGAACTTTTTAAGGCTTAAATCATTATATTTTCTAAAAATATGCGATTTCAGCAAAAAATAGAATCTCCCATAAATTGTAATCCAACTTTGTGGGGTCACCCTATGATGGAAGGGTTTACTGAAGAAGATTGTGAAGTTGATATGGAAGGAGAACTCAAATTAGCCCTTGATGATCTAGATAAAGAAGAATGTGAGAATAGAGATCTGAAAGAAAATATTAAGGATGAAGATGAGTGTATCAAGAAGTTGACGGAGCAACTGAAGAAAGCTAAAGAACGATTCAAGGAAAAAAATGAGTAGCTCAAAAAATCAAATGGGATAATCACTAGTCTGAAAGTGTAAGTTGAAGAAGGAAACAAAGTTGAAGACTATCTGAATGCCAAATTGAAACAAAAGTATGCAAAATGTTCAAATCTTGAACAAGAGATTGTGCATTTGAGGATAGATCTAGAGAAAGTGCAAATATTTAGGAAGAGCTCCACCTTTCTTGATGAAATTATTGCTAGTTAGAAGGCTTCTAAGGACAAAAAAGGTTTAGTATTTGAAAGAGGAGAAAGTTTAAAGGAAAATTGGATTTTGAACAATGTTGAAAATAAGAATGATAAACAAATGAAGCTTGGAGATAAGAAAAGCAATATCAGACAAGTTTGGAACCAAAAGAAAGATTTCAAAAGGCCTCCTATCAAACAACCAGCTGCATAAAGGTATTCATCTTTTAACGGTTACTATTATTCTTGCAATAAATTTGGACATATATTAGTAGAGTGTAGAAGTAGAATGAATTAGAATGTTCAATCATTTTCTAATTAGTGCTATACATGCAATAGATTTGATAATGCTAGTGAATGCAGAAGTCAGATGATGAATGGTTACAATAATGAGATGATGTTCCAATCATTCAATGGTTACTGTTATACATGCAATGGATTTGGGCATAAGTATTTTGAACACAAATCTAAAATGGGAAGAAGTAAGTTTGTTCAAGAAAAAGGTGTCATGTCACAAATGCAATAAGCAATGAAACAAAGCTAAGTTTTACAAAAGCAGGAATGTGAAACCCTCTGTTTCATAGAAGAAGGTTGATCTGATGAAGAAGATTGATCCAGTGGAGATGAAGAAGGAAAAAAAAAATATCTAGAATAAAAAGGACTTGAGAATGAGGTGAAGAATGAGTTTGTTCCAACTCTTGGGGTAGATGTTTCCTTCAAAAACTAGATAGAGAGCTTTGGCTCGAGGGGAGTTTTTAATAAAAAACTTTCAAAGCCCTTTCTGAGGATATGATGTTGATATCTTTAGCATACTAGTTAGCTATTATGCCTAATCTATTGATGGTATCTCTAGTGTGAAATATCTTGTTGTAAAATTTTTTGGAGTGATTGAAGGTGCTTGTGACAACATAGTAAGGGTTTGTTAGCTTTTTGACCTAACTTTTCACTACTATAATTAATGCATATCAAGTCACTGGAAAAGGGTTTATATTTCATTTTGAGTTTACTCAAGTCATTTTTGATCGATAATTTGAGGTGGAGAGCTGAGAAAACAAGTGTTGAAGAGATTCTAAAGTGTTGTTTGAAACCCTATCGATGAATTCCAAAGGTATTTATCAATTTCTTACAAACCCTATTTTTGTGAAGATTCAAAATGTTTACTCCTCAAGTGATCGATGTGCTCCAACAACCAAGACATAAATTCAAGAAGCACCCATATAAATATATGGAGACAGACCCTGAAGGTGCATTCTCTAGGGTTCCAAGCAGCGCAGATCCATATTCATATGAATATGGAAGAGTATGATCATTTGGAGATGGTAGGATATTAAGAGAAGGCGTTGAATAGAGATGACTTCAAGCTAAAACTAGATTATAAGAGTCTAACAGAGAATAAATTGGATGTATTGAACAATTTCCCCAATTTCTATTATGAGGATGAGTGGGTTAAGTATATGCTTAGCAGAATTAATGAAAAATTCATGTGGTTGGACATGCCACACATGATTAATAAAGAGGAAATTAGGGTTGTAATCGGTTTGTGCTCTAATGGACCAGTTTCAACATTGAAGGCTATGAAGAATGAGGATTAATGAAGCTTATCATAGAAAATTTCAATAAGTGTGTCCTAATGGTGAATGCTATTAATGATCCGATGGTGAAGTATGCTTCTATGATGATTGGTTATAAGATATTCTATACAAAAGAAAGAATTTTGTGTTTGCCACCACAATTAACGCAACTCACCAAATGGTGAAGGAAGGTGGAGAAATAGATTTGTGTGAGCTCCTGAGACTGCAATTGATGAAGAATCTATAGAAGACAAAAGAATCAAGGTAACCCTTCTGGTATGGTACCTTAATTATTTGCTTATTATTTTACTTTCTTAGAGAGTTACTTGGAACAAAGAATGTTATATGGGATAATAATATTCCTATTGTTATACAAATAAGATTTTACCTAAGAAGGTTTCCATATTTTGAGTCTCAAAAGTCGACCTTGTGGGAATTCTTCAAAAAAAATTAAGACAAGATGCAAGAGAGGTATAGGATTCCAACAAGTTCTATTGATAAATATAAGAATCAAATAACTATCATGGTGAGTAGATACCACTGCTTTATGGAAGTAGTTGAAACCAAAACTGTTTGGGTTCCAAAACTACCTTATGAGGTAGATGAGTTTGCATGCACCGGTCTTGCAGAGATTGTTTTAAGTAATACTAGAGATCCAACTATGGATAGGTTTGGAACATATGCAAAGAAATCCAGCCAAGTAAACCTGAAAAAGGACATTGAGGAGAATTTTGAGAAGATGAAAGCTAAGTTGGAGGAGATGGTGAACTCACCCAAGGGTTCTATTGAGAAATATAAAGCCACATATGTTTCTCCACAAGATACTCCAAGTACAAGAAGGTCATTCAGGGCCTTTTCCCCCTATCTTGATGTTCCTAAGTCCTCTGAAACAAATCCTATAGGGAGTTCCAAGAAGAAAGAAACATCTAGCACCTCTATGCAACAAAAGACTCCTAAGTGGAGAAGGAAAGAAAAGGCTACCAGGGAGAAATAAATTAGTTGTGAGGATGAAGAAGTAGAAGAAGAGGAGAAACCACAATTGGTCCAAAAGAAGAAGTCTCAAGTCTCTGGTGCAAGAGCACTTGAATGAATTGGCAACATGGATGCAACTTCGGAAAGGGAAAAGACATTCAACAAGAAAATATTCAATCACATTTAAATTTTATTGACAAAGTTTGAAAATCTCCAATAATCAAATTTACATGTCGAGACATTTCTATTTTCCTTTGATATTCATAAATTTGCATTCAAAGATAAATAATTTGAAATAGTTATTTTATTTCCCAAGTTCTCAATCTTTTATTATAAAGTATTGGAAAACTACTCTATAAATCCATTGAAAATGAAGAGGCAAGGAAAAGATAATGCCCAGGAAAATTGTGTGGAGATTGGGTGGAATTTGAAAGGTTACACAAGAAGAAAAAAAGAATATACACCTCCTATGGAACAAACAACATATTAAAAAGAAAGAAAAATGGCCATAGTGAGAGAGCTCAAACCCATTCAAAGTTGGACCATTTTGTTAATGGAAAGAGTTGTTTGCAATCCATGTTAGGGAGAGATAGTGCACAACTTGCAGAAGGAAGGAAGGTGTGCTCAACAAGAAAGAACATAGTGGGTGATATGCTAGGTTTGGTTAGGTGAAGAAAGGCCACACATCTTAGAAACAAAGCATGGTTTTTTTTTTAAACAAAAAAAAGGTTGGATAACTGGGAAAAGGTGACGTTAGAGCAAAGGGAAGCATTTGGAATCCAACAATTTGTGTAGAGAACTCAAACAAAGTTGATCCATATGAGAATCTATGCATGAGTGTTAACAATTTTGAAATTTTACAGTAAAAAGGGGAATTTGTGAGTAGATAGAAAGTCGAACCAGTGGAATTGGAAAATCTCATGGATAGTTTTTTTAAAATATATATTTAATTGAAGTTGTCATATGGTGTAATGTGTTGGTTGTTGTAGACACTGAAAAATGTCCTAAGAAATATCATACACTCAAAACAGGTTTACTAACATCATTTCCTCTCAAAATTCATCTTCTTTTCATTTAACTATTTGAATCAGCCTAGCTAATTAATAATTGCATCTTTTTCATCCATTAACCTAGTTCATCAAATTTGGTTAATTCACTCCCCTTTCACGCTAACATTTCATCTCATTAAATTAAATAAATCAAAACATTTAATTTAATTCCCTAAGTCATCTTATTTAATTAAATAACCCTAAGTTATTTAATTAAATATCATTTTCACCTTTCCCCCTTTTATTAAATCATTTAATTTAATGAAAATCCCTTTAATTCTTTTAATCCCCAAATTGTGTGATTAAACCTTGTTTAATTAACAATTAAACTAACTTTCCTCTAAGCAAAGGGAATATTCCTTATACCCTTTTTGCACAATTAAGAATTTCTTTTAATTTACAAAAATGCCTTTTTTCCTCACCCATGAGAATATTCCAAAAGAATATTCTTATTCTTCCATCATTTGAAAAAGGGATATTTTCACTTAGCTTCTTATGCAAGTTTTAACCTTTAAACTTTTGAACAAGTCACCTTTGACCTATGTGAGCAGGTCAAAATTGTGTTCGTTTGAGGCAAGTGTGAACCCTTGATTAAATCCCATCATGCATTCTCATCCATTGATGAGAATCCATGATCCATGCCTCTCATCTCCTTCATCTTTGACCATTGATTAATCTTTTCAATCTTAACCCTTCATTTCTCATTTGCTTTCCTATAAATAGGTCACTATTTGGAGACAAATGGACCCATCCTTTTCAAATCAAACTCATGTTGTTGAATTCATATGCACTTACACTCATATTTCACTCACTTTTAGCTTATTTTAGTTAATTTTAGTTGCATAATAGCTTAGAGAATTCATTAATGGCTTCCATGCATCCATCTTACTTTGTATATGAATTAGGGTTTTCATCTTTTAGCTTAGAATTAACTTAGATTAGCTTAGCAATAGCATAATTAGATCATTTGTAGCATAAAATCATGTTAACTTAGCTTGCATCATGTTTAAATTAGCATAATCTAGGTTTTCATACATCAATCACAATAGTTTCATTGATTCTCTTCCATAGAATCGACTGAAATAGGTTCACTAATCATGGGATTGAAAATGGTCATCTTTTCACATCAACACGACACTAATTCCAAAACGGGATAAGTTTCAAATGGGTTAGAGTAGGAATTTAACTATGTTTGTGTAGTTTGTAACTTTTAGTTTCAATTAAATGCTTAGTTTAATTTTCCAATTTGAATGATTTTGTTTGGTAGATGCAGGTTTATTTGGGTAAATTATGCTTCAATTCATCATGGATTAAGCGTAATCGGTCCACATTGACAATCCTCATTTCACATTCTGGCGCTAGAAAGAGGGAAAATTGTTAACACTTTTTTAGCTCAAATTATATTTGTTTGTTGTTTTGTAGGATAAATGACCCCCAAACTACAAACAATGATGCTTTTTAAAGAGTGTCGGCATATAGTGATTCCATCACAATTTAAAATCTTGACGCTGAATTAATGCACCAACACTGATTTAAATCCAACGATGCTAATTTAATCTGGAGGTATCAAAAAGTTCAAACGGCGACATCAAAACTTCATCGTAGCGATGTCGATAAATTTCAAAGCACGATGCTACTAAGAGAAGCAATGTTGAACAAAATTGTGACACTTCATGCTCTCTTTTTTTGCTATAGAGCGACGTCTGTTTCCACCAAAGCGAAACCCATAGTTCAAATTGTGATGCTATCATGTTCAACGACACCCAACCAGGGTAAGAAACTTTACGATCATTTTTTTGACATGTGCTTTAATTTCCTTAATTTATTCGATCACTGATGCATTGTTGAATGTGTTTTGGTTGTTAGACTAATAGAGTTTTGTAGGTTGAAATACATGGAGTGAAAGGGAAGAAATATTTTCTATCTTAAAAATTTTATGATTGTAACAAGCATTTAATGCTTTGGAGCAGTTATAACCCAACTTTATGCTTTCTACTTTCTGCTTTAGGAAACACTAAATTTCCATTGGGTTTAAAATGAAGGCACAAATGGGATTAAAATTGAAACCTCATCTCATCATTGTTTTTTGGGTTTAAAATTGAACAAGAAACTTCATATTGCATTTGGTGCTTAAAACGAACTCATCACTGCTTTGAAGGGTTAAAATTTACAACTGTTTGCTATGTTTTGTGATTTTCAACTTTGTTAGTGGATGTGTATGCAATTATCTCATGCCATTTGGAAATCTTGAGAAACAGAAACATTCCTTAACACTTTGCAAAATCACCTACATCTTTCAATTTGGATTAAAATTGAACCCCCTTGTGAGTGTGAGAAAAAGGCATAGCGTGTGTTCTCTCTTTGTTCATATGAATAAAGATGATTGAAATATGGATGTACTTCCTCGTTATTGTTTATTTTTAGATGTCCTACCTTGGTGGGAAAAATTACTCACCCCAAGGGAACAACCCAAGTGGTAACAAGCTAATTCCAAGCTCTTCCAAACCACGATATAAATGTGTGGTTGTAATGAAAATTATGATCAATGGGAAGCGGTAGATGATAGCTCTCCCCTAGTATCTTTATGATGGGTAAATCCCTTGTTCTAAGGGTTGGGATACCTCTTGATGGAGTTTATCATTGCACCCCCTAAATTGGAAGCCCTTATTATGAACCCTTGTTTAGAAGCCAAAAATCCTTAATATTTGTTGGTGAAAGAATGGTCGTTTTGAAGTCGCCCCACATTCGTACTATTTAATTGTAGAAACAAAAAAAATCCTTTTGATCTTTGAATTTTAAGGATTTTGAGATTTTGTGATCCCAAGAAGTGAGTGCCATGGAGGGGAGCCAGTGTCACCAAATCTCTAACTGTTTGCATTGTTGTGTTTGGAGAAATCTGAGTGGGGACTCAACAAATATAGCCATTTTGAACCAAGGGTTGTAATGATTGTGATTCATTTTAACACTTTGCTTGGTTTCAAAATGATACAAAAACAAACATTCACTATCATCCTCAAAATTTCAAACACTTTGGCTTTGTTGATCATCAAAGCTTGCACCTCTCCGACAGTCTTATGGGAAATTCAGCGAGTGGGGGAAAAAATTCATCTCACTGAATACCTCTAGGATTTTTATAGAAAGTAGGCTCTTCCTTGGGGTTTGGAGATAAGGGGAGAAGGAAATGTAAACATAAAAGATAGAAGGCGACATGCCAAATATTTTACAACATTTCAAACCCAAATAATTCCTATGAGTGATATAATTAGACATAGAATGTCACAACCCTTCAATGTTGGAAAGAGAACAAACAACAAAGGCTAACTTCAAGCACAGTGCAAAATTTTAAATATTTCCATAGGCAGTGTTCATTAAGGTCCGATCAAACATAAATATTTCTTATGAGTAACAGAACAATATCTCAGAAATCACATGAACTCTTCCACCTAATACAACATAGCACGACAAAACAACTTTTGGAAAAACAAAGAAGTCCAATGACAATCTAGATTTTTTAAGCTACTACTTTACCATACGAGCATACATCATAGAAATCAACTACTTAAACTATCTAGATTTAGCTTGCAAGACATAGTGTTTCATTCAAAATGATAATATAAAGAAAGAAAGCTTGAAAAAGGCCATACATGCACAGTCTCAAAAATTTATCCTCAATAGTTCATGATTTTAAATATCAAATGAACTTTGAAACAAAGGTCGGATGCCAATCCAACAATAGTTTAAGACTTAATAGATATAACATGACAAAAAAAAGTAGTTCTGCAACTTTGCTTCTAAAAATAATTCTAAAACCCTAAGAAAACTAAAGACAGTTTTCTTAACAAAGAAACTGTAACTTGGAATCCAACCCCTCATTGTGTTGTTGCCCTCCTTATATAGCCGCCAAAAGAAGAAAACACTACCTCAACATAGAAGTAATTGCTTCCATATGTTGATACTTAATAGCTTGCAATCTGATCGTAGATCCTTGGTTAGGTCATAACGATCTTTGCTCATTAATTCTCAACTGTTGTATTAATCCCCTTTAGATATTTAGCAAAGATAGAGGCATGTAAACAATCAAATCCTAAAAACAATCTGGAAAAAGGGTCTTGCTGACCAATCATATCATCTTGAGGCACTTAATCAAAGCTTCCATCCCAAAAACCAAGAAAAGAAAGGCCAACAAGCTTTGACAGACTCCCAAAAGATATCATCTCATAAGAGGCACAATCCTCCTGCAATGAAGAGATGATGCTTCACATGGGAGGGGATCTTATGTTTTCTGAAATTTTTTTTGGAGAAAGCTTCTGCCAAGCTGACGTGTGTCCTGAGGCCTCCTCCCAAAGGAAAACAATAAAAGAAAGCTATGGAACCAACATGTGGCACATTTCCCATCTTTCTGACTAACCTTGCATAAAAACAGACATCTCCGAAGCTAAAAAAAGAAGAAGCCAAAGATCAAAAGACTAAGGCAAAGAAAAGCATTTTACATTTCTGGTGACTCACATGGGCCTTCACTTGTGGAGGTACACACCCAACTCTCTGGAAATTCCTAGAGTTTATGGAAAGAGAAGTGTTGTGCCTACCATTCTACTTCAGTTGGTAAGGGCATACTGCGAATGAGCCTATATGCTTGGTCAAGCTAGAAGACTTACTTGAAAGAAATGACTCCCCACCTTGTAGTAACCACTCCAAGGTAATGATAAAGATGAGAAAGGAAAAAAATCTCGTGCTCGATCTCATCAGCTATGTGCACTGTACTTGAACTCGAGAGTTTTGCAGGAGTCTGATCCTTTTATTTGATAGCTTCCATAATCTGTTCTATTGTCTGTACAGCTTCATCTAGGGAGAAAAAAGGAGGTAACCCGTAATTGATCAAGACATTGAAATCCTTTTTTACCTCTTCAACTCTCCTTGCCAACACCATCTGGAAATATTTACATTTTTTGGTGACCTTGAGGGAGTTGACAATCTTACTCGCTTTGATGGAAGTGATTCTTCGATTAGGAACTCCAACATCTTTCAGGATTTTTTTAGAAGCCACACAAAGCCTTGAAATGAAACTTTATGATTCCGCTACTCAAGAGTCACATGTCTGTAGAATGTGATCAGCCATCAATCCAATCTTCCCATTTATTTCCCAGACATCCCTCAAGAATTGTAAAACAGGCCTGAGAATAAGAACTATAGTTGCAATCCGCTTCTAGTGTGAAGATACCAATATTTTTAGTAGTGGGAGGGAGCTAGCCTTCTGAGCAATAGCCAACACCTAACTGAGTTGAATCTCTTTGGTTCTTGCATTCTCCTCTACTTGATCTCTCTCCTTTAGAGCATTTTCCAATTCAGAGCTTATTCTTCTCATCTCTTGGTTATGGGTCTGCAAAGTGGACATAGTCTCTTGTTTCTCTAGCTTCAATATTTCTGCCTCTACCTTGCCTTCCCGACATTGTCGGAAGCTTGAGATCAGACACTATCTAGCTCTTTTTGTAGGTTTTCATGAGTACTTTTGTACTCCATGTTGGTCTAATGCTGAGTGGCAAGGTCAACTTTCAATTTCTCAATTTCTACATGTAGTCGAACTTGTTCGCTCTGTGCTTCTTCAAGCAACCTTGAGGTTTCCCCTTGCTTACCTTGAATCTGCATTATGCAAGCCATCTCAACATCATTGGCCTTGATTTTAGTTTGCAATTCTCCCACTGTTTGCCTCACATTAACCAACTTTTTCTCATGTTTCTTCAACTTTTTTCCCAACCTTTCATAGTCTACATATACTACCTATTGGGTGGTCTTAGCTAAGACTACCTCATCGCGTGGAAAAATTTCATTCAAATCTAGGCTTTTCGTCCAAATTTCATAATCCTCCATCTACATCTACCCCTTGGGCTTATCCACGAGTGACATCATGGTGCTAATCAGGAGAGAATTATGCTCCTCATTAAAACAAGCCTCAATTTTCTTGGTATTCAAAAATTCAACATTCTTCAATAGCCATTTTTTTAGCATTTCTTGGGCCAGCTTGGCTGTATTGAAATGATCCTAGAGAGTTTGAGGGACATCAACATTCTGCACTGCAATAGGGGCACCGAGGGGGAAACCAAAAAGGGTAACAAAAGGGGAGACCTCAGATGTATGAGCATGCGACAAAGAAAAAGGGAGTGTTATCATGGAAAAGGGTGGCACACTAAGAAGAGACTGAATGGGGAATTTTCTAGTAGGGGTGAAAAGAGATACAGTTGGGCAGAAAGGCATTTGCTCATAAGATGATGGGTCAGGAGTGGGGGTTAGCATGGATGTCTCAACTCTTTCTAGAGGGGCCCTTGATAGGGCGATCAAAGAGTCAACAACAACCGAAGTGGATGTTGCTTGCTCGACATGCAGGGTAATTTCAAGGGGTTCATTACAAACAGGAGGGGATGTACTTAGGATTATCAGGTCAGGGCCCAAGGATAGAGAGTTCCTTTCCATGGGAGGAGGCAAGGGGGTAGCCAAAGATGCAGAAATAGGAAGAAGAGAGGGAGTGAAACTTACCCATTCATGGATGGATTCAGGCTCAATATTTGGACTCACAGACTCACCTATATTTTATGGATGATATTGCTCTTATGGGTCTTACTAGAATAAAGGAGGTTGTTAAATTTAGGAAAGCTTTTGATATTTACCTATTTTCTTTTGGACAAAAAATTAATTATGAAAAGTCTAGTATATTTCTCTTCAATACACTTGAGTTTATCTATATTAGAATTGATAATATTCTTCATTTTAAAATTGGAAAGATTCATGTAGATTATTTGGGAATCCCTTTATGTAGAATTAATCTACATAAAATTAATTAGAAAAATATCCTAGAAAAATTTTAGATAGTTAACCATTGGAATTTTGTATGGTTATCCTTGGCTAGTAGGTTAACTCTTCCAACTTGTCCTGCAAGCTCTCCCTTTTATAGGTTTTTGGTTCTCTTTGCTCTTAAGAGTTTCCTTGAGTATGATTCCCTTGCCAGAAATTTTTTATGGGTAGGTAATCTTGATAATAAAAAATGGAGTCTTGTGAGTTCAGATCAAGTGTGCAAACCAAAGGAGAATGGTGGTCTTGGTCTTTGGCAGTCTGAGCTTAATAGTTAAGCTTTAGCAGTAAAATTATATTAAAGGTGGTGCAAATTTATGGATCATCCCTGGGCTTGCATCCTTAATAATAAATATTTGGGTGGAGTTTAAAATGAGGACATTCTATCTAGGAAGAGCTCTATGATTTAGAGCACTCTTAAAAGGGGGTTCATTCTTAGTAAGGATGATCTCTTTTAGATTATTTAGAAAGGAGAGTGTGCTCTCTTATGGATTGACTCTTGGGATAGTCACCCACTAGTTCTTTATTTTTTCCCTCAACTGTAGTATTTAAGTGAAATTTTTATAGCAGTCAGGTGGTCCAGTGTGGATAGTTTCAAGTGCTCTACTTCTTTGGAGAGATCTTTGGTTTATCATTGGAAAAAAATTTATAGTTAGCCTAAAGGAAGGTCTCATGAGGAGAAAAATACTTTGGCTTTCTATTCTTGTTGAGTGACCTTATTGTTCTTCATAGGATGGGGATATTCTTGCCTAGGGTTGTGATTTGAAAGGTATGTATTTTTTGGCTCAGAGATATGCTTCTTTAGAGATTCAACAAGGAAATATAAGAGTGTTTCCTTGGTGAAAAAAAATCTAGAATAAAATTGGTTGGCCTAAGTGCAATATTTTCTTGTGGTTGTTGTGTCAGAAGAAATGCCTCACTTGGGAAAACATTACAAAAAGAGGATTTTGTGGTCCTGCCTTTTGCTTCTTGTGTAGTCACAGTGAAGAAAGTAATGTTCATCCTTTTTTTTAGTGTTAATTCTCTGTAGAAATTTGGAGGCTTTCGTGGAAGCTTTGGAGGAGACAATTTATGTATGCTTCCTCTTTACATGGATTTTGGGAGAATTTGGGATATCCCCCAACTTTTGCTTCCTTTCTTGTGGAAGCTTGGGAGTTGGGACCTTCCCTTATCATTTGGAAAATATGGCTAGAGATAAATCGATGTATCTTCTAGGAGTATCATCATGCAGTTCTATAGGTTTGGTATAAGGTCAAGGGTATGCTCAAATAAACTATTGAGCCTAAGTTTGATCTTTAGGACTTTTTTTCTTCTTCAAATACTACTAACCTCCTTGAGCTTTCTTTTCCTAGTGCTTCTCAAGCTTGTTCAAGGATTAGGAAAAAACCTTCCAAGAGGGTGAACAAATTGGGTAATTGGAGTCCTCCTAATGGTTTCTACAAGATTAACATTGATGGTTATGCTTGGGGCAACCAAATCATTGCTTGGGTTGGTTTAGTTTGGTGTGATAGTATGGGGTATATTCATTTTTTCTTATCTATTTACATGGGGGTGCATTCTAATAATCAAATGGAGGATTGGGCTATTCTTAAGGCTTTAAATAAATTTTGTGAGATGGGCTAGAGGATGGTGGTTTGTGAAATAGATTCCATGATTATGGTTTCTTTTATCAATAAGATAGATTTTAGGATTCCTTGTGGAGGTTGGTCTTGATAGCTAAGAAAATACTTCATCTAGCTTTGAACTTTGATACTATTTCCTTTGTTCATGTTCCTTGGGAATGGAACACAGTTGTTGGCTATTTGACAAAATGGTCATTTGAAGAAATGGGGGTGTAGTATGTGGTGGATTAGATTCTTTTAGATCAACATAAAAGTCAAAAATTTCTTCAAATTCTCCATGATGAGCAGGAAGATTAGGTTTGGGTGGATGGATTGGATATTTCTTTCTTGGTAGTACTATTTTTTGGCATGTTTTATGTTGGGTTGGTTTTGATATTGTTCCTATTGAGATATTGTTATTATGTATATATTGATGGCTATGGTCACCTATAACTCTCTTTGTTGTATTTGTTAATTTCCTTGAATAAATTTGTTTCACCCCTTTTTCAAAAAAAATATATAACACTATGCAACTTGTAGATATCACAATACAACATATAAATTTTAAAAATACACTGGTAACCATGTCAAACTAGTATAATCAAATGCATGCATGTAATTTATCAATTACTCAAACACCAAATCACTACTAGATTCGATTTTCCATAGACTCATGAGTTACCACAATCAAAGTAACTGATAAATAGCTCAAGTAAAAATTGAAGTGAATAGATCACATAACAACATCTCCAAATCTAGTTCACTACTTAGTTCTCAAAATGATATTTCCATCAACTATAAGAAGTCCAATTGAAGATCGTATACACAAGATATGACCTCTCAAAGAAAAATAAACAAACCCAACTTCCATCTAGAATTTTCTATTGAAAAATAGAAAAAATAGAAAACCCATTGATATCATAGCATAGTACTTAGAAATAACTTTTCTTCAACTATAGGAAATCAAAAATCAAACTCTTGGTGTGAAATATATGCCTCCCAAAAAAAATTCTCATTTATGGAAACTCAAACATAGATCGATAGCTCTCATATGGTTGGCTATTGTTCATCCAACAGTGGTGGAAAAAATAGGTGATGCAACCCAAGTGGTGGCTAGGTGGCTAGGAGGTTGTTAATTTCAGGAAAGCTCTTGATGTTTACCTGTTTTCTTTTGGACAAAAAATTAATGATGCAAAGTCTAGTATCCTTTTCTTCAATAGACTTGAGTTGATCTAGATTAGAATTGCTAATATTCTTCATTTTCAAATTGAAAATATCCCTGTGGATTATTTGGGTGTCCCTTTATGTACAAGTACTTTACATAAGATTCATTGGAAAAATATCTTAGAAAAATTTTAGTCAAAGGTTAACCATTGGACCTTCTAATGGTTATCCTTGGCTAGCAAGTTAACTCTTCTAACTTATCTTGCAAGCTCTCCCTTTGTATAGGTTTTTGGTTCTCTTTTCTCTTAAGAGTTTCCTTAAAGAGTATGATTCCTTTGCCAAAAAAATTTCATGGGTAGGTAATCTTGATAATAAAAAATGGAGTCTTGTGAGTTGGGAAAAAGTGTGCAAACCAAAGGAGAATGGTGGTCTTGGTCTTTGGAAGTCTAAGCTTAATAGTCAAGCTTTAGCAGCAAAATTATATTAGAGGTGGTACAAATTTTTGGATCAGCCCTGGGCTCGCATTCTTAATTATAAATATTTGGGTGGAGTTGAAAATGAGGACATTCTATCTAGGAAGGGATCTATGATTTGGAGCACTCTTAAAAATGGGGTCATTATTATTAAGGATGATCTCTTTTAGATTATTTAGAAAGGCAAGTAAGCTCTCTTCTAGACTGAATATTGTGATAGTCATCCACAAGTTATTTCTTCTTCCCCCCAACTTCGGTCTTTAAGTGGAATTTTTATAACAGTCAAGTGTTCTACTATGGATAGTTTCAAGTGTTCTACTTCTTTGGGGAGATCTTTGGTTTATCAATGGCACAATTTTGATAGTTTGTCTAGAGGAGGGTCCCAGGAGGAGAAAAATATTTTGGCTTCTATTCTTGTTGAGTGACCTTATTGTTCTTCATAGGATGGGGATATGCTTTCCTAGGGTCATGATTTGAAAGGTGTGTATTTTTTGGCTCAAGGATATGCTTCTTTAGAGATTCAATAAGTAAATATGAGAGTTTCTCCTTGGTGAAAATGAATCTAGAATAAAATTGGTTGTCCTAAGTGCAATATGTTTTTGTGGTTGTTGTGTCAGAACAAATGCCTCACTTGGGAAAATATTACAAAAAGAGGATTTTGTGGTCCTTCCTTTTGCTTCTTGTGTAGTCATAGTGAAGAAAGTATTGTTTATCTATTTTTTCATTGTTCTTCTCTATGGAAATTTGGAGGCTCTGGTGGAAGCTTTGGAGGAGACCTTTTAGGTATGCTTCCTCTTTACATGGATTTTGGGAGAATTTTGGATATCCCCCAACTTTTGCTTCCTTTCTTGTGGCAGCTTGGGAGTTGGGACCTTCCCTTATCATTTGGAAAATATGGCTACAAAGAAATTGATGTATCTTCTAGGAGTGCCATCATGTGATTCTACAGGTTTGGTATAAGGTCAAGGGTATGTTGAAAGAAACTATTGAGGCTAAGTTTTATCTTTACAATTTTTTTCTTCTTCAAATACTTATACTGCTAACCTCTAATATTTTTTTCCTAGTGCTTCTCAGGATTGTTTGGGGATTAGGTAGAAACCTTCCAAGAGGGTGAATAGATTGGGTAAGTGGAGTCCTCCTTATGGTTTCTACAAGATTAACATTGATTTTTATGCTTGGGGCAACCTAATCATTGCTTGGATTGGTGGAGTTGGGTGTGATAGTATGAGGTATTTTCATTTTTTCTTCTTTGTTTACATGGAGGTGCATTCTAATAATCAAATGGAGGCTTGGGCTATTCTTAAGGATTTAAATAAATTTTGTGAGATGGTCTAGAGGAAGGTGGTTTGTGAAACAAATTCTATGATTATAGTTTCTTTTCTCAATAAGAGATATTTTTAGGATTCCTCATGTAGGCCAATCTTGATAGCTAATCAAATCCTTCATCTAGCTTTGAACTTAGATACTATTTCCTTTGTTCATGTTCATAGGGAATGGAACAAAGTTGTTGACTGTTTGGCAAGATGGGCCTTTGAATAAATGGGGGTGCGGCATGTGGTGGATTAGATTCTTTTAGATCAACATAAAAGTCAAAATTTGCTTCAAATTCTCCATGATGAGTAGGAATATTAGGTATGGGTGGATGTATTGGATGGATTTCTTTCTTGGTAGTACTATTTTTTGGCATGTTTTTATGTTGGGTTGGTTTTTCAAGTGTCCCTATTGGGATATTGTTATTGTGTATATCTTGATGGCTATGGTCATCTAGAACTCTCTTTGTTGTATTTGTTAGTTTCCTTGAATAATTTTTTTCACCCCTTTTTCAAAAAAATATACAACACTATATAACTTGTAGATATCACAATACAACATATAAATTTAAAAATACACTGGTACCATATTAGACTAGTATAATCAGAGACATATATGTGATTTATCAATTACTCAAACACCAAATCACCACTAGATTCAATTTTCCATAGACTCGTGAGTTACCACAATCAAAGTAACCCATAAATAGCTCAAGTAAAAATTTAAGTGAATAGATCACATAACATATCCAAATCAAGTTCACTGCTTAGTTCTCAAAATGATATCTCCATCAACTATAAGAAGTCCAAAGCGAACATTGTATACAAAAGATATGACCTCTCAAAGAAAAATAAACAAACCCAACTTCCATCTATAATTTTCTATCAAAAATAGAAAAAAATAGAAAACCCATTGATATCATACCATAGTACTCAGAAATAAATTTTCTTCAACTACATGAAATCAAAAAATCAGACTCTTGGTTTGAAATGTATGCCTCCCAAAAAAAATGATCATTTATGGAAACTCAAACATAGGTCAATATCTCTCATATGGTTGGCTATTGTTCATCAAAAAGTGGTGAAAAATAGGTGATGCAACCCAAGTGGTGGCTAGGTGGTTCTTTAGTGTCTCCAACCTGTAGGAGTGGCTAAAGTAGGTGGAACATTGGCGACATAGCCCCAATACAACCCATAGCTAGCTATGACCAACCACTATTGGCTAAGGGATTCCCTCTCCACATGCTCCACTCTACCTATGATGCTAGCACTTGCATCAACCTAGTGTCATGCTTAGAAAAATAAAACAAAATTTTGTAGCAAGCTAAATAATAAAAAAATTACAAAAAAAAATCTCTACAACTATTAACCCCACCATACCTACAAACCTATGACCTAAAAAAATGAGTATAGTATAGTTGTATGGACCATAATATTGTACGAATCCATCAATCTATATGGATTCTTTCCAAAATTTATGTGCCCCCAAAAATGGGAAATTTTTTTCTATCACCAAAATATATAGTTCCATTTAGAAAATAGGGATTTTTGGTCCTTCAATACTCAATAATGAGGTATTTTATTCCTAGAAGGCCTCCAACAAAATCTCACCCCTAAAACCCCCACAAAAAGAGCCTAAAAAAAACCTACATGACAAATCTTCATCAAACCCCTATCTAAAAGGAAATTTGTAGACATATAGAACTATTTTCATATCTCCAAGAGAGAAAATCATGCAAACATGTATTCAAAATCCACAATTCAAAATAATAGACAAACATTCCATCAATATGACATAATATGTACCCTGGGAAAACCCACATGCGAGAAAAAAACCCAGCCTCCAAAAGCATCCAGGCTCAATGTATCATCTCATGAATAAATATTGCAATCCATCTAAAGAGCCTCCATGAATACCTCAAATATATCAAGCTCTCTACATGCAATCTATGTGAACAAGCAAATGATAATTATGTAAACATACATTTCAATCCATGCTTCCTCTCCTCACATGTGCAACCTACAAAAGATACTCAAACTATCCAACCCCAATAACTACTCATGTGCTTTCTTTTCTAGAAATAATATTGCACAAAACCACCAAATGGTATTACATAAACCATGTGACTAATGCCATGAGTTTAGAAAGTCATTTTCCTTTCATGTACTTCTTGATACTAAGTTTTTCCAATATTAAATATCTTCTCAATGTGCAAACTCATATTAAATATTTATTCTAATATTACATACAACATATAAAGTGGCCCAAAGAATGTATAACTCATGTGATGCATGCATCCCTAGATCCTCTAGGTACACCACAAATAATATTATTTTTTATTTAAAACATTATTCAAGGTGAACAACACACTCTTTCCCAACACTTACCCAATATAGCTTTCCTCTATGGAAAAGCCAATGATTCTAAAAAATACCTACACCAAAAATTTTATATTGAAAAAACATCTTAGTAATCCATCATAGAGAAAGAAACACATTCACTATAATAGTAATCTCTGCATATGATAGGGGTGAGATCCACCATGCCTATTAACACTATTTTAGAATTGAAGGTCCTAGGATGAGGAAAACCCTTGAAAACAATGATAATAAATATTAGTAGAGCACCAACTATGTTGGCAACAACCAAGCTTTGAGAAAGGATAGACAAGCCTCACCTGCTTCAAACTTAAAATAAGCCACCATGTTATGGTGGGGGATCCCAATCCCTTGTAAGACTTATGCATCTCAGATAAGCAAAGAATTTATTTGGTGAGCAGATTCATGTGTTTGAGACCCCAAGGTAGTTTCAATAGGTCACTTCTTTTGAGGACTAGGGCTAACCAAGGAACACCAACATTGTTGTAGAATCCAATGTAATAGCGATGAAATTCTAATAAATTGCAGGCCTAAATATGTTGGGAATGTTATTAGCCTATAGTGACTTTGTAGTGGGTGGAATGAATCCTCCTTACCCACCAAAGAGACACTAAAAATGTTGTTTCATTGGAAAGCAAGCTTCTTATGGGATTTTTCGATACTGCCAAAAAGTTTTTTAATAAAACAATGGAGAAAGGAGATGTGTTTGTGTTTCCCAAGGTGTTGATGTATTTCTAGAAAAATATGAAGAAAGAAAAGGCAATAACCATATCTAGATTGAGCAGCCAAAACCCCTAAGTTTGGATGATTTCCAAATCTCTCTTCATAGTAAATCCTCCCTTAGAACTGTTGGATCATAAATGAATCCAACGAATGACATATCTCAAGAAAGTTGTCAAGGTTGCTAGTCTAAAATATTACACTAATGGTTGATTTTCCAGCTCAAATCTCTTCCAACCAATGGCTCATTATTATTATTCTTTTCAATTTTATTTCCTTCATCGGTACACCATTTTTTCTTTTCAACTAATGCAACAATGCATGACCCAAAAAAAAAGTTTATAAATATTTTTCAATTTTCATAAGTATTAAAATGATTCTATTTAAATCATTTAAAGGTGTTTTTATTAAAGCATATCAAGAGAGGAAGAGGTACAGTAGAAAGTGGGCCCACATAGTAATAAAATTTTAAAATCAAATAATATTAAAAAAACAAAATATTAGCTTGCAAGGATAAAATAATAAAGGAAGAGATTGATTATTTTTTGGAAAAAGAGATTTTGTATCAAGAGAAAATGAGACACAAGCCAAGAGTGAGAAGACTATAGTCAACTATAGATTGTTCACCATGCAATGGATAGAAAGCATATTGAGGATTTATTTGCTATTTTTTCTTGAATTTTCTTCAAAATCTCTTTTTTATTTTCTTATATATATAACTAGTTTATCTATCTTAATATTAATTTATATAATATACGATATCATTTTCAAGGTGCAGTTTTTAATAATGATATTTCAAAAAAATTTAAATGATTTTTATTACTTATTTATTTTTCTAAAATATTTATTTTTTTTGAATTGTAATTGCCTATAATTAACATGTTTTTTTTTTTTTTAATTATAAGTATAGATTGTTACATTTAAATATTATAATAATATTAATTAATTTAGATATTATTATTAATATAGTCAAAAATAATATTAGTATAATCTTATTAATAATAATATAATTTAATACTATTATTATTAAAATAAATATTAATATTATTAATTAATATATAATTATATATTCAATTAATAATATTATTAAATATATTATTAATTATATTATTATAATTATTTAAAATATAGATTATATTATAATCAATAATAAATATAGGTTAATAGATTTTTTATTTATGATTTTAGACTAAAAAATTAGAACCTTAACTATTAGTAATGAAATAAAGAGACAAATTTCATTACTAATCTTATGGAGTGTGGAAAAATCATTCCAACTTAAGATAATATTTAAGAAAATATTCAATTTTTTTAGATTCAATTTTTTGGATTTTTTTTTGTTTTTTTGTTTTTTTTTTTGTGTTGGATGTGCTTACCTCTATAGGAATCCATGCTACCATTGTAGGGTTATGCCTCTTGGTGTAGTTATTCATTTGGAGGGGAGAGGGATTTTTCATTCGTAAAGCTCTATTAATTTAGCATTTGATCCTTTCAAGCAACCATTTTGTAATCTTTTGAGTTCATCAATAATAATGTTGCAAGTATGTGTTTGGCCTATTACAATTGTGCATTTGGACTTTTTTAATTGCTTGTAAATTATTTTAGAAAAAATAAAATTAAATATTTTGTTTGAGTGTGATTCATCTTATTTTGTCGGTGGGGTCTTGGTAGAGCCCAGGTTGGTTAAGGTGTTCCCTGGCGGAAACCCACCATGGGTTCGACTCGCGCTCAAGTGGTACCGATTGTGTCCGCCACACTCCGGTCACGGTAAAAAGTTTTCGGCGTGGGGGGTTATATGGGGGTCGTGCTGCACCCGATTCCCCTCGTTAAAAAAATCTTATTTTGTCGGTGAATTTATTTCCACTCTCTTATCTTGCATATGTAGCCTTAATTCATGAATCTAAGATCAATCAACCTCTTACAAATTAATGAATATGTAATCTTTTCCTTTCATTATTGCATTTGTGTTCAGGTTATTTCATAATTGTGTGTTCTATGAAAATCAATCATGTGCAATTAGGAATTTCAATTGGCATTTCACCTTTTTAGTTAAGGATTTATTTTTTGTTTTCTTCTTGTCTTTCCATGAAAATTTTGAAGTAAATTCCTTGAATATCCTACAAAGATTCAGCTTCTAAAATCTTAGATATTATCTCACAATTCATGTCCCATGTTTGTAATATTTCTCATGTTGATACAAGTTTACATGCAAGTAAAAATTTGATCGTAAACAAGGTTATTCTTCTTTTGTAATTTTGGTGACAATGCTTCCACCAATCATCCATCTCAGAGATCTGACATTCACTAGGGAGTTATAAAGATAAATAGACTTCTTCATATTTGAATTTTATTATTGGTCAATTTTATTTAGTGGTGGGGTCACTCACTAAATTTTTGGTTCATGCAATGCATAGGGATGTGTTCTCAAATAAAAACAAGGAATTTTAATTGGTCCATGATAATCAACAAAAAATTTGGAGAAAAAGTGTTGTAATAATCTTCTATCCATCTAATTATACCTCAACATCCCATGGTATCTTCTGAGCTAAATTCACTCCAATAGAAATAAATAGGATGGTAAGTGGAATCCATTAGTAATTGCCTACATTCCTTAGCTCAATAGCCCACAATAGCTCAAGAGTGTATGTCAAGAAAGATTGATTGTCAAATTCTAAGGATCAAATCTTCTCCATACATTCAAATCTCAACCACTC
This sequence comes from Sequoia sempervirens, assembly GCA_007258455.2. Taxonomy (NCBI): domain Eukaryota; kingdom Viridiplantae; phylum Streptophyta; class Pinopsida; order Cupressales; family Cupressaceae; genus Sequoia; species Sequoia sempervirens. Next base: position 23,471 of record VDFB02258930.1, read on the forward strand.
TTTGAAGAAGTAGGGCATGTGACTATTCCTCCGTAGACATTCACAATGCCCAATTATTCTTCTAGTGATTGCAAGCATTTGTACACACCCAATGGGGTGTCTTGTAGATCCATATCCTATGATTTACAAAGAAGAGATCTAATGTAGCTAACATAGCATTGAATCCCATCATTCTTAAGGTCTTCTTACCTCACTCTATTTTTATAAATAAGAGCTTCTTGCTCATTATTCGAGATAGTATTTTGTGTGCTTGTGCTTAATATTGAAATTTGTTTATAAAATTATCTCATATCTTCTCTCTATCTATTCATTATGGACTCCAAACCTCACTTCATGTGTCAAGGGCTTCAAGCCTTTTCTTTTATATAAATAATATGATTTTAGGAATATTAATATAAGTTGTAACTATTTCAATTAATTACTACTCAAGATTATGTTGTATTAATGAATGCATGTTATCTCAATGACTAGTAATGTGCTTATTTTGGATGTACACTGAATAATGATTCATGTATCTCATTAAATTGTAGATAGAGATAGATGGAGTATCTTAACCTTGGTGCATCACCTTTCTTAGATTAGGATTTTAATTCTCTCTTTTCCCTCCTTACAAGTGATTAGTGAGAATTTTTTGTGCTCAAAGTTGTAGGCCACTATTTGTGTGAATAAATTTCTTGTACCTAGTTAATTCATTCACTAGGTAATTAGGGGACTTATTCACATGATTAAGTTTACTTAGGATATAAGATTCCTTCTAAAGTCTTAGTTGGATTTTCTAGAAGTCTTATCTTATCTATGCATAATTTCCTAGGTAGTTAGAAGATGATATTTTTTCCATTTCTCTCTTGTGAAAGTTATTTTGTCTTGCAGGTGATTCTAGGGTGTTTGAGGAGTTCACCATAAACTCCTACATGGTATCAAAGCTTCAGAGTTGCAAAACCCCTTCCCAAATTTGAGGGTGATTTGAGTTTGAGCTTTTGCAGGGTGCATGTTGGATCAAAAAAGAAATATAATTTTTCTTTGTGTATTTTCAAGAAAAATGATTTTTGGGTTTAGTTCAAAACCATGAAATACCATTTGGGTATCTGCTAGATTTTGCAAATAGTGTACAAATTTTGCAGAAATGGGTGTCAAATAGCCCAGTGCAACTGTTTTTCCTATAGATGAAGTTTACTTTGTTTACCAAATGGTATGTTCTGGTTTTTGGATTCAAAAATGATTTATGGGTTTTGTTGGTAGCATCACAATATCATGTGGGTATCCATTATTTTTGCATACATCAAGAAAGAAAAATAAAAATCAAATTAAAAGGGTCATGTCTACTGACTGTCAGTTGGGAAATTTAGCCTTTAAAAAAAATCGTAACTTTTTGCCATGATGTCTATTTTTGGAAAATGAGATATCGATGGAAAGCTAGTTTCGAGCACTTCATAGTGGTGCAGGTCATTATTTTATATTTTTTCCTCTACATATATTTTAGGTCATCTTTATTCATGGAGGCATATGTGAACATTCATCAGTGCATACACTATTTCCTTTTTTGTGTGCATTAGGTTTACATTTTCTTTGCACCTCATTTTCGTTCCAGATCATTTTTTAATTGATTGTTGCTTCATAGATTCAAGGGTTGCACGATATAGTGGGTGTTCTAGTGTTGCTTTATCATGATTCCAACCTAAGTCATTGAGTGACTCTAATATGGTTTCTAGCAAACAAAAGTATCTTTTCTTTCTTGCCAAATTGAGGATTCTAGTGTTACTCCACAAGTGTGCTTCCAATGTTTCTTTTGTAGCAAGCTATCTCATTATGGGGGGTTGTATGATCTCTCTTATCATTCTTTGTGTGGATAGAGATTTATTGGATTTGTGATGGATATCATTATTGTATTTATCTCTTTTAGGGAGGACTTTTTTCCCACTAGGTTTTCTCCTTTTCTCCAATTGTGAAAGATTTATTTGTCATTGCATTTGCATTTGTACATGGGTACCTAACATGGCCTAGTAGCCAAGACCCATCATTGCATCTTTGCATAATAATATTTTCTCCTAGGTTGCGCTTAAGGGGGGGTGTTGGTGTGAATAAATGTCTTGTATTTAGTTAATTCATTCACTAGGTAATTAGGGGACTTATTCACATGATTAAGTTTACTTAGGATATAAGATTCCTTCGAGAAGTCTTAGTTGGATTTTCTAGAAGTCTTATCTTATCTATGCATCATTTCCTAGGTAGTTAGTTAGTTGTCACATGTTATAGGATTAAGACACATGTCACAATCCTGTTGCATTTTATCTCACTCCTTGCCTATATAAGCAAGGCTTCATATGTACTTTTCCATATTCAATTTGGCATTCTTACATCCTTAATGAAACCAAGATATTTATGCCATTTCTCTCTTGTGGAAGTTATTTTGTCTTGTAGGTGATTCTAAGGTGTTTGAGGAGTTCACCATAAACTCCTACAACCACTAATCCCTAAAGCCAATCCACTCTTCAACCTCTAGGAGTTTCAAAGCAAAGCAACAAGCCTCTAATTTATTATCAATCAAGGCAACACTATACCAATTTACTAAAGTGGGTAATACGTTTAACTTCATGCTCAACTAGACCCAGAGGGATTCCCTAGAGGTATCCTAAATGGGATTGAACACAACTAAAAATAGTTGAATGAATAAACTATGCAATAGTACCTGATGTATGCTTGACCCCAAAACTTGTCACTAGGCCAAGGACGAACTTACTACTATAACCTCTATTAAGTTAATAAGTACATCATAGCATGACTACAGAATGTGGGTATGCACAACACGATTCTCCAAAGATAAGAACACTTATGAATTTTTGAATATGTTAACCCAACTTCGAGCACCAAACCATGAGGTGCATACAAACTACTTTCTACTCCTAATCTACTAGTGAAATATGTGTTCATTTAGAGTGCATGATGGATCATTGCTTCTAGGATAGATGTTTGTTCATTGAGTTACAAAGTCCAAGCATGCCTTTAGGAACAATAAATAAAAAATCATAAAAGAACACGATCTATGCATACACATACACCATGAATAATGATATCAAGCAACTAAAATTCTTAGTTATTCATCCCGAACTATAGAAATCCAAATGCAAAAGACAAATTACCATTACAAAAGCTTATAATTTATTAGAATCCTATCCCATTCATTAAATATTCATTACATTCATGCCAGTGAACTAGCAAGAGGAAACCTTAAGCTAGAACTTCACTAAAAAATCGCAAATAGAACCATGAATACATTCACCTAGAAGAATCATTTACAATATTAACCTCCTTGATATTTACAAATATTTGTTGCTCTAATTGTGACTAGACTTATGGGGGTTGAAACCATAGAAGCTCCTTTGTCTCATGGTCACATGGAAATATGAAATGACTAACCTCCTTTTTGGAAAATGAACCAACAAATTTGGTGCTCTATTGGTTTCCTTGACACTTCAAGGATTAAGGAGGAACTAGCAATCAATGGATGAGGTGTGCAAGGTGAACTTATATCCCACAAAATTTATGAGATGAATAGTTTAGATCAAGAATGAGGACCATTAGGAGCCAAAAAGACACCATCACATTATAAAATAACATTTTCCATCATCCTAATTCACTAAAAGTACATGTGAATCCACACCCTTGAGACAAATAGTTGTTTTTGGGCAAGAAAAATTCAATCGGATTATTATAGGATCTTACTAGGTGATTAATGGCACCTTGGGTCATGCAAGGAGGTAGGTGGGAGTGAACAATGCTAAACATGGGAGTTTTGGAGTTTTGGGGATTGGGATTTAGGGATACCTCATCACCCATACCATTGTTAGGGATTGGGTGTATGACACACTGCATGCTCAAAGAAAATGCATAATGGTATCCCCACGTCTCTAACTTTGAAAGGACATATAAAGGAAGCTATCAAGAGTTGAGGATTGAAGATATCAACAAATTCATCCCTTTAGGTATGTGAATTGGGGTAAGACCAAACTCACAATCTTGAAAATATGAAAAATATAAAAACTGGGGATCAAGAGTCAAGAGTACTTCATACAAGGTACCCAAATAAGGAGATGTCCAAACCCATTATCCTAATGGCACAAAATAATGAAAGTGTTAAGGAACGGTGATTAGGGATACTTCGTAATTTGTATCATTTTAGAGGTATTCTTACATCTTCAACTCTGATAAAACATATAGTAGGGTAAACCCACAATAATGAGCCCCACTTATTCGCCAAAGTAGGACATTGAAATCAACATTTTTAACTAAATCTTCACTTTATGGGACCTATAGCACCTAAACCATTAAGAATTTGAAGATGATGTGAAATAGTGATTTGTTACAATTTGTGTGTAGATTCTAAATATATTTTTTTTTTAAAAAAAAATTGAAAAAAATTATGATTTTTTTACGTAAGTTTTAATAAATTGTTTTTTATAGTAAACATATTTAAAAAGTGGCATTTATGTTGTAACACAACTTTTTTTAGAAAGGATAAAATTATAATTTTTAATATATAGATCTGTAATATTAATATCTAGTGCATGGATTTTTTTCATAATTGTTTTTTGCATATATTTTTTTAAAATAATTTTTGAAGTCAAGGTAATTATAATTTGGACATAGTGTATGTCATAATGCATAACTTGTTTTATATATATTGAAATTCAAAAAAAATTGAAACAAAGACATCAATACCTAGAGCACATATATTTTTTGGATTTTTTTCAATATTTTACTATTTTTCCACATGTTTAGAACAAATAACTTGATGTTCAATGAAAAACCTTTGTTCAACTTAGAAAATAAATATATAATAAAATAAAACTTATTATATTTTTCAATAGTGGCATGGTGCAATGGTTGAGTTGTGTTGTTAATCTTACCATCAAGGTTCAAATCCCATTGGGGAGGAATTGTTGTGAATTTATATTGGGGATGAGGTCACAGGTCCCTTGTTTGTGACCTCATCAATTCATAGCTCCAGGTCAAAAGCATTTTAACCCTCTTAAAAAATATTAAAAAAAATAAAAACATATTAAAATTATACTTGTTGGAAAGCTCTTTTCGAGGGCTATGATATTTCAAATTATCTTGTCAAGTTAATTCCATTTGAAGGTCCAACCCGAGGCTTGAAATTGGATTTTTTGAGGAAAATTTGAAGCAGACATTGAAAGTGTCTACCTGAGGCCCTTCAATCGAAGGTGTTTAAGGATCTTCGAATGAAGGTAAATTCCAAAAAAAAAAGAGAGACCTTTGTTCGAAGGTCCCTATTTTCCATTTTTGGAAATTACCTTTGTTCGAAGGATTTTTTACATTTTCAACCTTCAAATAAAGATAGTTTTTAACATACCTTTGAACGAAGGTGTTTTAAGTTTTTACTTGCATCTGAGATCAAAAAATTGATGTCCCAAGTTTGAGACCCGTTATTGTGGGATGGACTAGTAGGAAATGTCAAAATTTAGGGATCAGGGTGAAGATAAAAGAAATGGTGAAATATTTAAATGATAAAAAATAATTAACACACAATTACCTCGTCTTTCACCTTTCCATTTCCTTGATTGAGCTAAAGTAGAGGCACCCTTCTCCACTTGATTTGCTCATTTTGATGTTGTGCTGTAGTTGGGTGGAATGTGGTTGCTTAAACCAACAACATGATTTTGAGATGATGATTAACAAGTGAAGGAAATCACATCATAAGAATAGGATAAGAGTGGATCCTCAAAATGAGAGCAAAGGCCTCAATTTATAGATTTTACATGGAGAAAATAAATGGCCAAGATGTAATGTTTAATTGATGGCTAGGATTTGAGAAATTTAGAGGCATGAATTGAATACTTAGCCTTGTGAAAATTGTCACAAATTGGAGACGTTAGAACCTCCACATTTTTATGTAAATTCACCATCCTGACAAGCTATTAACCCAGTATGTGAAAGTCCAGCTATGTAGAATACCCAAGTTCCATGATTGAGCTCACCTTGCAAATCCATTTTAGGCCTGACTGACATTGAAAATTTTATTCAAATCCCAAACTTTTCATATATGCTTTGGGTATTAATCCACATATACCTTGAGTCAACTGTCAAAATCTATATAGGTTTACCCTAAATTGTTAACTTTGAGTCCATAATGGAACATATTCTAACATTTCCCTGTTGGTGTTTTGTTCTTCATAGTTATTATTCAAGATAAATGAATATTGCAAAATGTCGTATCAATGGTTGGGAATATGAAAAATCAGTTTGTAGAATGTGAATGGTCTAAAGCTTGTTGCTTCCTTCGTTCCTATGAGAAGGAAACCAAGACCATGGGAAATGGCTCCCAAGGGATGGGATTTTGGGGAAAAGACATTGTAAAGGCTTGTTTTCTGAAGCTTATCAATTGAATGTTGTCTCTCTAGTGTTTGAATTCAAGGTGTCAATTACTTGTTGAATATCATTGATAAATATTATCTTGTTGTTTTCAAGGTTGATTTTTCCTTATTATTTAAATTGGTGTATTAAGGATATATTCAATTTATCAAGGCATATTTGTTATTCTTGTGTGGTTCAGTTAATTGGTTCCTTCAAGTAAGGATTAAACTCTTTTAATTAAATCACGGTAACCTGGAAAATGTCATTTGGATTGATAAGAAGACCCTGATAATTTCCATTCTGCATATTTATGCAAGGCATAAACAAAACAGTTCCAAGTAATTCGAGTTATACCTAGAAGGAAGACACACATCAATTTGAATTCTAACCTCGTTACCCAGAAAAGGCACTAATCAATTCATTTCCAAAATCTTCCCTTGTACCACATTCAATAATTCATGTTTTAGTTTTTTGTTGTAGGAGTAGGAGTAGAAGTTAGTTTAGAGGTATCTATTTCACACCTTCATGCTAATATGAAATAGATTAAAGAGTGGATAATTGAATAAAGAGATTAGGATCAAACAAACCCTCTAAACTTGTGTGAGGAGATAATCTCCTTAATTATCATCAATTTAATCTTGGAGAAGTTTGTAACCATTGGTGATCAAGGTAATGCCCACCTAGGCATAGCAGAGCTTGAAGTACAGGGAACTTCAATCATTGTGATTGATTCTATTTGTTGGCCAAATTCACATGTAAAATCCAATTATAAAGATTGGCATACTTTTAGGGTTTTGCAACTTGTTGATTTGGGAACCAATAGGAGACATGAGAATGACATGTGTTATAGATGTAAAAGCAAGGTGTGCTCACACATGTGTGAGCACACACATAGGGAAGCTCATGAAAGGGGCAAGTGAGGGAAGTAGGTTGGCTACCTTATGACATGTAAGAGGTAGGGTGGCTACCTTATGACATGTTTAAGAGGTAGGGTGGCTATGAGGTGACATTTGAATGCTCACGCATGTGTGAGCATGAGGGGGTAGGGACACTTGTCACAAGATGGCAAGTTTAGATCTTGGTCCATCCAGATATATCCAATGGCTAGGACTAAATGGACAAGGATTGAGGGTCGAGTGGAATTAAACATTAGAGGAAAATGGAAATGAAAGTTAATTACCTAAATCAATTAATTAAGTAGATATTAATTAATTGATTTACTTGGAGGGTTTAGGGGATAAGGTTAGACTTAAATTTATTTAATTAAAGGTAGGAGATAAAGGTAAAGGATGAATTAAATTAATAAATATTTATTGAATTGGTTTGGATGGGGTAAAATTGTGTTGTAGAGTATGGAAAAATTTAGGTGTCTACATAGGGATACCAAGGAAAAAATACTAAGGTAAAGGGATGGTTGAAACTACAACTCTAAAAGGTAACTTAGTTTGAAGGATCTAGGATTCAAGGTCCAAATGAAAGGCGTGCTAATAAGAGGAAGTCAAAAAATCTAATAAAGGCAAGGGAAAAGAGTGGGGTTTAGAGGAAAGGGAGGTCAAGAAGAAAAACTTTGAAGTTTTGATAAGGAAAGGTCATAAAATATAGGAATGGATGAAAGGTGTGCCAACATGGGAAATATTGATATTCTAAAATGGACAAAGGAACAAAGAAAAGTTGGGTAGAAAGGCATACCAGGAGGGTAAACTCTAAAACTTTGGCATAAGCACAATCCCAAGAAATTTAAACATAAAAGACCCCACACTTGGAACTATTTAGGATCCTTACAACATCTAACACATGGTAGGAACATGAGGGATAAGGGAGAAAAACACATGTAAAAGGGATACCCATTAGGAAACATCTTAGATCAATTATCTATGATGGGCATAATAAGGCAAAAATACACAAAGGGGGCCAGTATTCAAGCATAATTAGACACAGTCAATTTGGGTACCAACAAGAGCTTAATTGAAAATATCAAAAGGAGTTAAATTACAATCCTAAATGTTGCTATATGGATAAAATCCCACATTCACAAACTCCTAATGTTCTACTCTCTATGTGGCACTAGTATCAGGTGCAATTAGCTTGTGTATCAAGTGGTTGCAATATCTAACTAACAATATATATTTTGGCATGAGCAAAAGCCTCTTGAAGTTCTCAAGTAGCCCTCCAATGTACTTTATCAACACTTCCTTTTCTATGATATCGTTCCCTATTGAACTATCCTTTTCCAAAATTTGAACTCTTGCATTCTTTAGCCCCGCCTTTACCAAAAATAATACCAAGGAATCACACTCATTAAAATTGGATAAAATTTCTTCTTGAACAACCCTTTTGAAGTTTTTTCTTTGTATATAGGAGGTACTTTCCTATATTCCAAGGATAATGCATAACTCTTATACCATGTCAATGCATGAACATAGAAATTGAGCCTAGCAAACAATATTTGTTGGTGAAGTGAGTTTATGAAGGTTGGAGTTGACTTCTATTTGAGAGGTCAATTATTCAATTTTCTCAATGCTTATCTCTCCATCAAAGGGTTGAATACCTATTTTTTCTTCAAATTTAAAGGAACTCCCTTTTAAAGAATCTACTTGTTTAGTTTCAAAATTTTCTAACTCTTTCTCCTCCTAATGGATCCTAGTCATTCCAAGTCTCTCTATCAAAGAAAGTATGATGCTCTCCAACCTATCAATTTTTTCCATTAAATTGTAGCACTTAAAATGGGCCTCATTATCTTCTTCCCTTACCATTACTCTTTCAACTCTTTTCCATTCTCTAGAGCCAATTCGGGGTTTGTACAAAGAAATGTTATCACTTCAAATTGATGTTCACAACTCTAATTAATTATCTTTATATTTCTAATACCAACTAATCTATAAAAAATGAGGTTATGTCTTTAGTCCTAATCAAAATAGACTTTGTTGGCCCTACAATGTAGACTCACTAACTACCATTGTTAAATGTTCCAATATGAGAATTATAATTTAGTTCCAATATGCTCTCAAATGGAATACTATAGGAAATAAAAAAGAACATTTATCAAATACATAACAAGACGAGAAAAAAATTATTCTTAGCTAGAGTGTAACATTCCCATTGTTCTACACAGTAACTTTCCTAAGTTTTAACCTCAAGTAAATAGATCAAGCATCTTCGCCAATATGAGCAATAATTTTTTTTCTTTTCAAAACTATAAAGATAGCATCCACATTTGAAATAAATATCTTTCCAAACTTTTCCATTGCAGTATACCAAAGTATTACAACTTTCCAAAGTGATGATTACATAGTACATGAAAACATGATATCATTTATCTTTTACAATATTCTCATTTATGTGGATACAAAATACACACTCATGTCTCTACAAAGCTTACTGGCAATAGATGTACGAATAGTCCAAAAAATCCCCCATCCAAATCTTGGTCGCCTACTGATGAGGAGAAGCATCACTCAAGCACTTTTCCACCAACCTTGGACTAATTGTGGTCCCCTACACATCTATCAAACTAATAGATGGCCCTGCCCTTCAACGAAGAGATTGGTTTGGTAATCTCATAATAAAAATTAACCTTTTCTGAGCTTGATGTTGTGTCCGACATACCTAGATCTGTCACACAATGACTACAACCTACACATATGGCATTCTCAGACTAGTATGTAAACCTAGATCATAGTGACTGACAATGTAAACAATGGCAACTTACACTACTTTGGCCAAAGTATTCATCACCCAGTACTTTGAGTGGACGTCATATACTTCACCCACCATCCTAGCTTGATTTGTATTGACCATTCATAATCTATGCATAGGCTATCCCCTTCACTAGATTATCCTAACCTCGGGAATAACCTATTTCTTCTATGTTTAACTAACACGTCTACTAAGTAAATCATAGTAACACTAAGACTCGTCTAGTTTAAACATTAGCTATATAAGCTATATCCCAATATAGTATTTATTCCCACTATATCCACCCATTCCTTAATATGGAATATGTACAAACACTTCAAGCAATATAGATCATTATACTAAGTACAACAAAAAATATATCTATTTCACTTAAGAATATAATAATATTTTCCTATAAATAGATGATATAATCCTCAAATGAAACAAACAATGGCACACAATCTTTCCAATCAAAAAAAGTATAAAAGAGAAGAAATCAACTTGCATGTTTATGTGATGTTCCAATTGATCAAACCGGATTCCTTTCTCAACCTTCTCTTAATTTAGTATGCAATTCCCAAACAATTTTCACCCACTTTACCAAAGATTCCCTCTCAAAATCCTCTCTTAATTCTCTCAAAAACTCTCTCACAACTCAGGGAATCAGAATATAATAATTTAGAAAATCATAGCAAGAATGCATATATGTGTCCCCATTGAGGTAGATAGCTCCTCTATTTATACACAAAGATCAACAACTAAAGGCTAGAAATAGGGTATTAAGAATGACACTTCTCAGCTCAAATGATTCGACTCAGCAAGGTTAAGAAAAGGTGGCAACTAAATTTTTTGCACAATAAACACATACACAGCCATGATGAATGATTCAATACTCAAATTGGACAACAAGAATGATAATCAGAAATGCAAGGTAATTTCCTTCTATCGGTTGACTTACTTGGCCAACTGCATACTTGATCAATTCCACATATTCCAAAATACTTCACAATCTAGAAATTCATATTAAAAAATAGACTTCTAATCGAATCATATCATTCTCAATTGGTGCCACATTATGCCATTCACACCTTATAACACGGGTCGTTATTTTCTATTTGACCTGGTCGACTTACTTCCTGTACATGAGCATTTACTATTGTTTTGCTTTTGACAAAGTCTTGGCAGCTATATTTACACGTTGAATAGCATTGGATACTAAGCGCTTTTATATTGTGATGTCCATACTCCCTTCTACTACTTTTTAATGTTTTAACATCTTTAAAATATATGTATATTCCAGTTACCATTTTTGTTATATGTGTGTTCCTGCTCATATTTATATATTTATATTGTTGTGTTACTTATTAATAATATGCTTATCTCTCTTTATCATATATATCTTTATATATATATATATATATATTTTGTCCCCTGATTTATACTCTTTACATTATTAAATATATGAATACACATTCACATATTGTTCATGCATATATATATATATATATATATATATGTATATATATATATATATATATATATATATATACATATATATATATACATATACATATATATATGTATATATAATATATATATATGTATATGTATATGTATATATATATTATGTATATGTATATATATATATATATGTATATGTATACATATATATGTATGTATATATATATACATACATATATATATACATATACCTACATATATACATATATATATACATATACATATATATATATATATATATATATATATATATATATGCTATGTATCTCATGTATTACATATATATTATCATAATGAAATATGAACATATCTTTTATTCGATACATACTTGTATGTTTTTTATGAAAACTAAGGATAAAAGCAGAATTTGAAGGGATCATAAACCTGGCCTCAACCCAGGAAAATGGGGCCCTTAAAAAGGGCGACACACGCAACCACAAAATGACTCCCAAATGAACATCATGTTTTACATTTTGACTTACTCTTGTAGGAACGAAGTGTCATTTCAAGAGAAGGCCCGGATGCTTTTAATTTTTTACTCGTAACTATAATCCAGCCTTCTTCCACTTGTGTTGCCTTAGCCTGCCAAGCCAGCACATCACTATCTTGGGTTTGTTCGTTTGTAGCCCTGGGGGAAACAACATTGTTCATATGTGCAGGCAAGGTCTTATCCGAAGAGCTTCCCGAAATAGGAATCGAAGCCCCTCCACCAGAGAAGGCAGGAGGAGACCCAGACCTAACTTGAGAGGAAGAAGCGGCAACCGCCTCTGAGAAACTCTTTTTTTTATCAGATTTCTTCTCAACCGTATAATGATGTTGAGAAGCACCATTCCACCAGTTTGCCTTTTTTATTTTTTTCTCAAATCCGCAATGGGCAGCAGCATGTCCTGTTTTCTCAAATACATACTTGTATGTTAATATATATATATATATATATACTCATATACTATATATACATATATATCACTCCTTAACATTTAAACACATATATTCATAGTCAAATCGACCAACATATATACATGTATATATATGTATATATATGTCACCTTGTCTGAATGATATTCCCATGCATATGGGTAATCCATTCATGAGAATGCATAGATATGTTTATCTACGTATACTTATGCATGTATTTACTCATGTGTATGAGTTTACCATTTGACACATACATATATACATTTTTATACATTTTATGTATATATATCCCTTCGATTAAATATAAACATGTAAAGAAGAACTCACACAATTCAAAGAGACCCAATACTTAGACTCCTAAGCAAGTACATAAAAATGCAAGCAAGACTAAAGATAACTTACTATTCCCCAACTACTATCCTGACTTGACCAAACTAGAAGTGTGTATGAAAGCTCAATTTAGGTCTTTATCAAAGGTTACCAGACCAAGTTCTTCTCCCTAGTGATACTTCCCCTCTCTTCAGAAGGCTTGATACTATTCATGCATCCAATTTTACACTTTGCAATAGTAGTTAGCTAAAAACAATACATTCACTTGCAACATATATTTTCATAATCAAGAAATTTCATAACATCAATTAAATCAACATTTATTCTTCACATTTCCAAAACACATGAAGCATAAATACACTCATCTAAATCATTTTCACCCAACTAGGTAAAAGTAAATAAGTAGTAACACAACAGGGTGTAACATAGAGAAAACCCAAGATGAGTGAAAAACTCTAGGAAGAGTGAAAAATCATCTCATGTTACTATCTTATATGTTTGTTACAAGTATTACATCATCACAAGGGTCAATTGAGACATATACAATAGTTTTCGAGCCACATCACACCTAATTTTCCTCTACAATTGTGAAAATATGACTATCCTTATGATTCCTCCAAACAAGCATGAGAATGAAGTTTGAGAAAAATCCAACCATTGCAACCACCTAAATACACAAGTTATAAACCTCCACCCTTCCATGGTTCCCTACAAGCTTAAAAGATATCCCATAAATAGATTAAACATTTAAAACCCTTCAATTTCCAATCTCTACTTATGATAGGTTGAGTTTATCAATTTCTCAATATTTTATTCATCACTTCATGGTGAATTTGTTTATTTGTACAAAAAAAATCTACTAGGGTTTTTGAGCTTGTTAATGTAAGCATGCATTCATCATAGCATTTTGGCATGTTTTCCCCTCATGTAAGCAATGAACTCACCAAACTTAGTTTTCCAATAAGGTTTGATATCAACAATATGAATTGGAGGCAATAGAGATGTTTTGGACCACTCTAGAAACCTTGAAATTCATCTTTCCAACTTTCATACATCATGTATCATCCATTTTGATGATGGAATTTTTTTACAAGTGCAACTTCTAAGAAGTGAACTCCAAATGGCCCCTTAATCAAACATGTTTTATTTCAAATGGATCAATTCAATTAGATAAATTCATGTAATTCTCAGTGTGTCTCAAACCTCAGATTCATGTTGACTAGATGTCTTCTAGATTTTCTCCATCAATTCTACTATCCTCTTCTCCGTTCATTCTGCTCAGTGGAGTGCAGACAATCTCTATCCATTATCATCTCATGGTGTGTGTTCTTCTTCTGTCCTCTTCAGATAAGTTCTAATTCATCTGGCATGTTTTAGTTGGTCTAAAAAATCATCTATCCTCAAAAGAGCATACCTATTCTTAATGGTGATTTTATTAAGTCCTATAATTGATAAACACTCTCTAAGAACCATGTTTCTTTGATGCCATCACTTAGGGTGACTCACAAGGTAAAGTGCCAGGGAAAATAAACCCTTGCTCCAATAGCTCCTAAAGTTGTCTCTTGACCTTATTGCTCTCTAATAGTGATTGTTGATACAACCCAATTTTAGGTAGAGGATATTTTGGTAGGAATTGAATATCATGCTCCACCCTTCTTGGTAGCAATCTCCTTGGTTCTATGAACACTTTTGAAAACATGACAAGACTTCATCCAAACCTTTCAATTTAGACTTAGCCATAGTAGAAAATTTTAATCCATCTTCTTTCTCATCTTTAAGCAAAAGCAAATAAAGTTGCTTGGTTTCTTGAATGAAGTTAATGGCTGGAATGGAACTTACCATGGCTAATTTATCCTTGCTTTGGTGCCCTTCAATTATGTACTTCATTCCCATCCTTAAGCCATCAATACTTGTTAGCCCTTCTCATTAAAATAACATCCCTAAAATAAAGATAAGGAATATGAAGAACAATATCAAAAGTGTTGGGAGGAATTGAATGCTTCAATCTCATCTATGTATGTCTATTAACCCCAAATTTAACCTTGCACCTTTTTGGTACTTGTATATGTAAACCCCCTTTCACCCATCTCTATAGGTATGTGTGTGGATGTTTCTATGTCTTTAAACCAATCCTTTTTACCATTTTTTAATGAGACCACATTGTGAACCAAGATCCACCAATGCATGTACTCCAATCTTTTTAATTTGTCAATTTCAAAACAAAAAAATTGTTCATCTTTTCTTTAGTGGTCATGCATCCAAGTTTGTCATTTAGATTTGAACTATTCTTTATTTCAACACCATCATCTTGGATGGTCAACATAGAATTCCTAGTTTCATCTTTTTCTTTTCCCCTTTTCTTATTTTTAAGATGTGGCTAAGGGTGAAGCTTCTAACATTTTTAATTTACATGTCCATTTATCTTGCAATGACTACAATGATTCTTTGTGTCTGTTTTATCCTTTTTCCCCAACAATTAACTTATCTTTGCTTTCCAAGACTCTTATTTTTAATTTTGTATTTGGAAGACTTGACTTCATACCTCTTCTTCTCCTCCATTGCATTGCAAGCAAGGGTACATGTCTTACCACATCCCTTGGATTGGTAGTAACTATCCTCATTTGGATGTGGTAACGGATCCTACCAAGATACTTTGTCATCATGTCCTCATCTAAATCCATACCATTGGCCATGCTTGTTGATGGAATTTCAAAGTATAATCTTGTGCACTTTAACCACTATGTTGCTTATAGTACATCCATTTGGTTTTTTAGATCCACATTATGCCCAATGGGATAAAAAATTACATGGATTAATTCCTTAAATTCTTTCTATTTATTAACAATAGTCTTATTTCTCTTTTCATAATTAGCAACATAAGTTGTCCACCATACAAAGAGCATGATCCAAATGAAGGCACACAAAGTTAATTATTTGTGCCCCACTTATTTTATGCACATTATAATACACTTCAAGTCATTTGATCCATACTGTATTTATTTTTCCACCAAAAAATTCAATTTCTACCTTTGTCTCTACGTTAAATGGACTTTTATCTTTTCCTTTATCTTCATTTGGTTCTTTCAAAAAATCTTTTTCTCTTCTTTCTCACCAATTCCAAATTTCTTGGCCAATGTTTTTACTAAATCACCTATAGAAGATTGTTCTTGCACCATTTTACCTTGTTGCATAGCCAAATTATTTTTGGTGTTGCCTTAACCATTGTTGATTTTCCAAGATACTCTTATTGTGATCGTCAACCGTAGAACACTCTTGCATTCAATTATTCCTTAATTGACTTGTGAGCTCTTGTTCAAACTATCATACAAAACCCTTCACAAACTTGCAAGAATTGAATTGCTCTAAAACCAAAATTAACCTATTAACTCTTGAAGTTCATAATGTTAGAATCAATAAAATATAGAATTACTTGCTGCACGTTTATGCAAATGAAGTTTATCTTGAAAACTATTAATGTGGAGGAAACCCATCTTTTATATAGTAGTGATAATGGTCTTTCCTTTATTAACTTAAGAGAATAATTGAATCCTGTGAGACTTATCTACTTTTGCTTACCTTCTCGCTATAAATAGTGGAATTCAACAATAATTCTCCATTCAAAAACATAATGTTTAACAACCTACAATCCCCTTTATATGATTTTTCATGACAATAGAGTTCTCCTATGCCCTTAAAGAATTTTTGCAAACGCAAGAAACTAAAATGGAAACTATACAAAATTCACATTCTGAATATTGAATGTTCACTATTGTTAATAATGCAGTCATGGTGCAGACTGATTGCTTCTGAGGTTACAATCAACTTCATACTGCTCTATTTTTCTTCTATCCCTGAATCTAAATTTACTTTTCAATTCAACTATTTATGTCTAAATACATTTTCAAATCCATTTTAAATCAAATATCTTTTGAGAGAAATGCCTTTTCAAAATTTCGATTAGCTGCAATCACCCTCGAACCTTCACAATAGGGTTTAGCCGCTTGAGAAGATCCTTCTCTTGTGTCTTTGGTAAATAGTGTTCAATGCTCCGCAACGAGTTATTGAGAAAGGGCTACGCGAAGATTTCACTGGTCAGCTTCAGCATACCATTAACACCACTGAAGATGTTAAAGTTGTGTCAACAGATTAAGCAATGGAAATGTGTGCATTGCAAATATATTTATCTATATGGATATTTTCTTAATATAATAGTATACACAGGTGATTCACGGGAAGCAGTTGTCTTCCTTAAAGATAAGGAAAATTTAACATTAAAATTGTTTATCGATTGCAGGTTCATCCCTTAACGCTGGTGTGATCTACAAAATATTCCTTATGAACTAAAAAGTAGTTAGTCAACCATAAAGAAAACGATAAAACCTTAGTCTACTGAGTGTTGAATATTTTGTTTGTTTATTAATTAATTAAAAAACAGAATACAATGTGTTTTTATTTTCAATTAATTAATAAGTACATTGAATGGGTAGATGTCACTGTGTTAAAACTATGTGAACTATTTGTAATTTGATAGTGACAAACTTCTATAACCTCACTTAATTTTGGTTTAATTTATATACAGTAAATTTCTTCGTACTATAAATAATACCACAGAAATTTTTGAATTTATTGGAAGTACACCCAAAAGAACAAGATGACTGAATTTCGATCTTTTAATGTCCATTGAGATCGCTCATTACCAGAAAAACCATTCAGCCATTTCACCTGTTGGGAACAGATCTTGATTTAGATTCTCATGCAACATTCATGTAATCAATCATAATGCATTGTTAAATAAATTCAATGGTCTAATCATTCGATGATGAAAATTAGGAAAGGAAATGATGTCAAGGTGTCTCACACATTGTATATGACCTGCTGAGGATGTTCGAGCAATGCATAGGTGACCAATATGGTTCTATGTTCACCAATAAATTGTTAAGAAAATTGGTTTAATATTTAATTGATCTACATATTGGCCTTAAAATATAAATGATGCATTTTATGCGTATTAAAGTCTCAAAGAAGATCATATTATTTATTTGATAAAATTTCTAGGTTTATCCTTATTGATAATGTGGTTGTATTCGTTGAACCAAGTAAATATAATATAAGATTTTTAATAACAAGATTTTAACATATTATTAAAAATTCTATTTAACTAATTTTTTAAC
Organism: Sequoia sempervirens; assembly: GCA_007258455.2. Classification (NCBI taxonomy): domain Eukaryota; kingdom Viridiplantae; phylum Streptophyta; class Pinopsida; order Cupressales; family Cupressaceae; genus Sequoia; species Sequoia sempervirens. The sequence goes on from VDFB02258930.1 coordinate 41,455, forward strand.
TAAATGGAAGTTTATCAATAGATTATTAATTCCAGTGTACCAAGGGGATGTGCCCCCTTGGTCAAGGTGATGTCCCTGATGTCTTGGGGACTTGAAGAGTGCATCTCCCTTTTCAGAACAGGATAGCTCGCTCCATTTGATGCATAAAAATGGAAAAAGGTAACTTTTAAGTAGAAAAATGATAAAGCCTTCTAAAAATAGAAAGGAGAGGATTGTCATTGCAAATTTAGAATATTGCATTTAATTTTTAAAATTTTAATTTTTTTAATTTGTTTAAATCACTTAAATAGCCAGCCCCTGCCATCCTCAAAACTGTGTCCCCACATTCCCATTTCAGCAACTCAGGGAAACACTGATTAATTCTCAAGTAATCCTGCCCAAAAGATAGGTCTGGGAATGTCATGAATTTTAAACTTCAATGTGGCAATCCAAGAAGCACACCACCATCAACCAAATACACAAATAGCAAACAAATGACAGACTAGCCACCCACATTAACACTATTCTCAAATACTTCAAACGAATTCAATGCCAGGCTATATTTCATAGCTGGCAAACTAATGAAGGAAATCTGTCCCAATTTAACACGGATTTTTCAGAGAAAGATAGTGTACGTAAAGTGAATAAGAGCCCTTGAACTTATATGCTAGTTGCCATTCACACATTGAACTGCTTTTATAGCGTCAGTTTTCTCTGGAATTATTTTCTGTGAACTTGCCTTCTTATAATACCTCAGCTCTGCAAAAACAACATTTCCCATTGGCATACAAGCATTTTTGTTTTCCAAAGATGGCAACAAATGCTGGGCCTTCATACCCCAAAGATTCTGAAAATCCTAGCAGAAAAATTACTTAACAATACCCTTGCGACTAGATGTTGCAGCATTTGACAGATTAACAAATTTACAACAATCCTTTTGCCCAAGCTCCAACCCTACAAGCAATAAGAGAATATAATCATCTTAATACAATTCATATTTAATTAGAAAAAGTACCCATTATAAGTGTGTGCCTGTAGGTTTGTGCTTGTGAGCACGTACTTCATAGCGAAGTAGGCAGATTTAAGTGCTATTCCCCGAGGCAGCTTCTAATGCTTTTTTCTCTTTCTGCTTCTCTCTTTTCTTCTTGTTTTTAAGAGCAGTCTTAGTCATCTCTCTGCACAAGAAATAGATTAGAAGTGTATAAGCTTACCATAACCTCCAAGCCTAGTTCTTCATTAATATTCAGCAAGAATTACTTTTACACTACTAATGGTTTTCTTCTCTTCTAGAATCATTTAAAATAGAAAACAAATGGACAAATCCCCATTATATGGTTAAGTTACATACTCAGAAGATTTTTCCTCGCCAAAGAGCTGTCATGCAAAAGCATTGCTTACTATTAGCAACTAGCAGTTCATGTTTAGACCAAAACTGGTTACCAATTCCTCCCAAACACTAATGGTTTGAAGTCATGAAACGTCCTACCTGAGCATTAATAGCAGCAGCATTCTTTGTGTGTGGTGGCCGATATGCTGCAGGTTTGGCTGGGGCTGCAGGTTTGGCTGGAGCTGCAGGTTTACTTGAAGCTACAGGTTTTCCGAGATTGACAGACAACTTTGACTGCGGATTCGAAGTATTGGATGCTGTGGCAAACAAAAAAAATGATATGGATATAGATCGTTATAAAATTATCCAGGTTTCACAAAGATTAGTTTTCTACATAACTTTGTCAAAAAGTTGTGCAAGATTATACTGAATCTTCATTGTGCAGATATTACCTCCAATACTTTTGTCAATTGTCAGACTTTCCTTCACTTGTTCAACTAACTCTGGAAGATCTCCATACAAACTAGCTTCTGCTGGTCTCCAATCTGCCTATATTAATGAACAAACACATTCAAAACAACTACAGACATATTTACATGATGGTAACTACGTTTTCTTACATCAAGCAATCTACAGAAACATCCAAACCTGGTATAGTTTGTCAAACATCTTCTTAAAATATAGGGATCCATTGTAAGAGAAAATTTTGATCCTGCAGTACACACAGAAGAATATTCAGCCTTAATTCCCTTGGTTTTCTCTACATACCAATGGCAGCAAACTAAACCATGGAAAGTGAATTATATATTCATGAAGCATACCCATTATCTATCTGTAACCGTGGAGCTGTTGTTGCTGTCATAAAATATTTTCCATCAGGAGACCATTCACTTGTTACTGACCATTCAGCCCTTGTACTTCCCAGCAACTTTTTGGCAGAACAATCCCAAAAAGCCTACAATTTTCAAAAAGATTGGCACATCACATGGAAAGCAAGTATGATTACAACAGTCTAAAGGTTGCAGTTCACTTTGCCCTAACTGCTCACACCTTTCAAAGAAACATTAGGTCTAACAATACCTCTCATAATGTTATCCTGGCCAGCAGATGGTGACATGATGAGCAGCTAATATATTGGATTACAGAAGATCATCTCCATAAAACAGTTATAAATTTTAAAAATTACAAAATAAATTTTTAAGAAGTTCCAAGTACTATCTATGGCTAAAATTCCCTATGAATTTCCATAGTTTATTTAGATAAGTAGCAGTTTGAAGTATAGTATAGGCTACATATATACTTGAGGTACAATTTAATTTATATATTTCTACAGCTAGAATTCCCAGTGGAAGATTTCCATGAATTTACTAAGCTGTTATAAAGCCGTAATTCGTCAATTGGTTAAAATGCACAAGGAAACCAAAAAGATGCACATTCAAACAACAATAAAGTCATAATGATAATGCTGAATTCCATTAGAGGAAGAACTTTAGCAGCACATGCTAGAAGCCTAGAACCTTAACAGCACAAGCTAGAACTTTAGCAGCATATAAAATTCATCTTTCCACATTTTCTCCAAAGAGGCTTTCAGGCTTGCCTCCCAAGAGAAGATCATTTTGGTGAGCCAGACAGAAGACTACAGATATTTGAACAGAAAGGAGAGACCCACCAAAATTTTAAGAATTTCACACATAATCTCCGGTTCAATGAAAATTTGAATTGCCTAAATTAAATTTCCAAACTGCTAGTCCATACTATTTGAAAAGAGGCTTTTGGAATAAACTGTAGCAGTTTTTTACCAGAAATGTTTTTTTTCTTAACCTAATTAATCTTATGGATGAATAAGAGTTGATAAATAAAGTTTAAGTGCATCTTGCAAGACACTGCTAACCAACAAGCCTCCAAATAAGCAAACCTATAACTAATAAAGCAGATACCATAGAAACAGGAAGATGTGAACAAATATACATCAACGGCTATCAAGGGACTGTAGAACATTCCAATACAAGCTTGTGCAGCCAAAAGACAACATTTCAAAAACAAATGTATAGATAGGAGACAAGAAATGGTCACATATTAATAGGCACTGAACAATTCCAGGAACACAATTATCGCAAGATGTAAAGGGAAACATTTCACACTAATGGTAGTCATATTAAAGAATCTCCTTGTGAACAATTCTGGTAGTTGTGAACCTCCTTATAAAGTGTGTATGGTATGTTACTGATACAAATGTGAATTGGCCACATTGAAAGCAGAATATAGAGTAATTCCAAGTACACCCAATAGCTGATGCAACAGCGTAAAATTCAGTTGATTTAAATTAGAGTTGGTTAGCTGTTTATCGTTCTCAATATGCTTTTGAGGTAGAAATAGGACGTCTCCTTATCATCTCTCTTCACAGTTTATTTCAAAAGCTCTTTTCTTTTCAACATTATAATAAAATGGTGGAGATTTAATATCTTTAAAACCAAAGAGATCAAAGCTTGATTGATGCACACAACAATTTTTCAAGCTTAATGATTTCTTATTCATTAAAGAGACAAATGAAGCCATTTCTAACTAAATGGAACTGTAACATCATGGCAGGAACATCACAAGGCTATGAAATTTGTTGGATAAGATATTTGGACTGAGCAAATGATCCAAGCACAATGGTTTGGATTTTCCCCCTTGTGCAATCTCCAAATAATTGACACTTCAGCTTCCAAGTTAGGAAACGGCTTGGGTAATTGAAACAAACAGTAACATCAGCATTTCTTGAAACAGAACTGCCTTGTAGTTGAATCTAACCCTCATCCTCTCAGTTCCTACTGGGACATGGTTGGGGATAGGGTTAGACATGGTATGGACTCCACAATGCCACACAATCCATCTCTGCATTTGGCCCATGAGAATACTACAATTTTGGTTTCTAAGTCCAATATTATACACATATCCATCATATCCTGTTCTTGGTGAAAAGAAAAGCCATATTTGCTATAACTTGTTCACTCTGAATGTCTAATAGTGCTTCTACATTAGTTTTACACATTGAATGTTCTATATAGAACAAAGGTTTATTAGATAGATACCTCAGTTAGTCTATAATTTGTCCCCAATGTAAACTCTTGTGCTTCTCACAGATTGTTGGCTTAAGTGCAAAATCTTGCTCCACCTTCCTTGTCAATCATGCAACATCCCTTCTTGCACTAGTAGAGTATGCCTTCTTGCTCAAAGTATCACAAAGAAGGTATACAACCCACTTCAATTTAAAATATAAATAACAGTGACTACATAAGGCCAAAATGCCACTGCTGCTACTAGTCCTTTGAAACACCAATATTCATTCAAGGTGCCAGTCCATCTCAACATCCCAATGTTACAAGGAACTGAATGAATGGCTTCAACTTTCAAAAATTAGAGGCTTACTACACCTTAAATAAGTTAACAAATTTCAAAAAAATAAAACACAAGACTAAATATGTCAAGATCGGTGTTCAGCTGTGTTGTCTAGTGTTTTAAACAGACAAGTTAAGGGGTTTAAAAACCTCCTGTTTTAATGCCTCACTCATTGGGTACAGGTTCCCAACATCTAGCAAAGACCTATTAACAAAAATAAGAAGGAAATTCTTACTCCAAAGGAGTTCAAAAAGAAAAATGAAATATTTGGAGTGGCAACAGAAATAAATTAGAAACAGCTATGCTTTTAGAGATGAAGCATGAATGAGATTTATTAACAATTGGAAGTTAATGATATATTTGCTGAAAAACTGTCAATAATTAAAATAAAGAAGGTTCAATCTAATATGATCTAGTGCCAAATTAAAATTAAAATTGATTAGCTTAGCATCCTGAATAGCAGAGGCTCAAACAAAGCACTTTACTAACCAAAGAAAGGCACAGATGTAAAGAAGCGACAGAGTCTCAAAACAAACATTTTTTAAATCCCTAATTATGGAAGCACAGCCATAGCAGAGGCTTGAGTCTATGCTAATAATCACGAAAAACACACACAATGTTGAAAAGAATTATATCTCCTACTCATTGCACAGCCATCCCAGAGACTCGAGTCTGCCAATACACAAAAGATGGGTGAAGAATTTATCACCAAAGATTGCAGAGTAATGAAGCTCCTTTGAATTAAAATCTGAAAATACTTTGGTCTCCTTCCAAAAAAGTGTCTCCTCCCTTACCATTCTATCCTTCTATTATATATATTCTATTCTCTATTCTTTATCTTCTACTCTCTATTCCCTCTATCTATCCATCTCTTTCTATCAGATATTTATAGCCCCCAAGCGCAAGATAGAATAAGGAATGTGAACCAATGGTTGCAGGCTACAGTCATGTCTCTTCAACATCCTCAAATAGTTTTGACTGTCTCTTCAACTTCCTCTTGCTTTCTTGGTCATTTCATCATTTTACGATATGAAAACGCAAGAAATTAATCAAAGGTTGATTTTTTCTTGGAGTTTTCTACGGACTTTATCTTTGTCTTTCTTTACCATCTTCATTTTGAACTTTTGGACCAGCTACAGGCATTTCCACAGATCTTTGTCGGCTGCCCGTGTTCTTCTTTCTTTCTATGAACAAATCTTCTTTCAAACAAACTCAGGTTGAATGAAACAAATCATGGAAAACATTAAATATTAATACAATCAAAGAAAATACACTAACGCACAATCCTGTCAAATAAAACCTCACAGAAAATATTAATCGGGAACTAAGCCAAAATATTGGAACATTGAACATAATTGTGACAAATTTTGCTTCCTTGCTTAGAAATGAAGATGCCCCAAGGAACATAAAATATAGGGGAAACCACTTGGGAAACAAAACAATGAGAATGTGACACATCTCACATCCTTGTACACTCCTTTTTCTTTTCCTAAGATGTGAAACATAACATTCTCATGGTGTCATTTGTGGTTCCCTCTGTATTTTTTCCCCCGGGCACCTTCATTTTTCACTCTCAAAACACGGTGATAAAATGACTTCAAAGTCTTTTGAAAAAGGCTGTGAGGAGGCACACAAGGCCATGACAAGTGTCATGATCTCCTGATTCATAAGAGGCACTGCTAGCCAAAGAAATGATATAGTGCCTAGAGAAATGAAAACAAGGATGCACAACTTGGCACATTACCACTCAATCTAGGAAAAATTAGGCAAAAGCGATCCTTTTAACTTTTAAGCTTAAAAGAAAGAGGTTGGGGAAGTGAACAATGAGATGGCAAGAAATTTCGTCATCTCATAAACTCTAAGATTAGTAAAAACACACAAAAATAAACTTTGAAAAGGACAAGAATACACAGAAGTGAACACTATGAAGCCATAAAACAGACAAAGATTGCATTCTAGGTGCAAATACAAAAAGCTATCAAAGAAAGCATGCATCACCAACTAGAAATATTAAAATTCATTAAAATCCACCCTTGCCATTAATTCAGAGTCTTAATTAAAAGTTTAAAACCAGTGGCCCCAAATTTTGCAAGAAATGTATGTGTGTCATTGACAACAACATGCTGGTGGATATCTTATACTGCAAAGAAAGAATGTGAATTTTAACTTGCTGACACATTATCCAGAATCACGGAAGAGGTGTGTGCAAACTACTGCCATTTCACCATCTCAAATACTAGCCTGACATGTACAAGAGATCCTGATTGTTGAAACAAAAGAAGGATCATTGTCTGTAACTATATACAAAGTCTTGAAGTACACTAACATTCTCTGTCACTACATATAAACTGCAATGAAGTTCCCACCTATAGACATGCCATCAAATTCAAGCGCAAATTGTCAAGCAAATATATATAGGGCAACATGCCCAGCCAATACAGAGAGGATATACTCATAGTGCAACATACTTGATTTCGGCAAACAACCAATGGCAAATGTATTTAATGCATGGCATCAAAATATTCATTAAAGACATGGGCACAATAATTCCAGCAAGTGAGAAAAGCTTGCCGGCAAGAGAAAAAGTAAACCCCAGTCCAGACTGTCCCTTCAATCAATAAATTGTTCTCACTAATCCTTGGCAAAGGGGTTGGCTCATTAATAATTGACAATAATTCCAGTGAGTGAGAAAAGCTTGCCAATCTTTGTGAGGACCCCAAAGCCTCCAATTGCTTTGTCTTTGCTCCCTCTATAAGACAACCAAGGAACCCATTTCCCTCTATAATTGACAAAAAAACTATTAACCTAAAAAGAGATAAAGTAAACCCCAGTCCAGACTATACCCTTCAATCAATAAATTGTCCTCACTAATTCTTGGCAAAGGGGTTGGCTCATTTATCATTGACAAGGTGAATTTTAGATAATTACATTCCACACACACTGATGAAATTTTCCTGCAAATCCTTAATCAATGGAAAAACTTTTAAGTGTTCTGATTTGTTTTCAAAATTGGGATGCACAAACAAGGTCCAAACTTCAAATTATTTATATTACAAAATATAAGTTTCTTTCCTCATCTTCTAGTGCTACGGAGTAAGATTAGTAATGCTGCATATTAGATTTATCATGTAGTGACATATAAGTAAAGAGGTTGTTAAGACAAACGGAATACTGGACCACAAAAGACTGCTGAGATATTCCAAATGGAATTTCTTAAAATATGGATCTGATTAATTCATCATCACATCATGCACCAATAAACAGACAACCTAATGAAAATTTCAGTTTAAAAGCTATGCAACCATATGGATTGTGCTCCACAAGCATGCAAACATTTTTGTGATAAGTTGATAACCATTAAAAAACCAGCATGCAGATACTATTAAAGTATAAATTCATTCTAAATGCTTACCATGTCACCGGGCAAATTGCCGAAACCTGCTATACATAAAACTACACAAAAAGAAAGAGTTAAGGAAAAAGATACTAATAATGATTTGAGAAATAAACAAGAAGGATAATAGAAGAAAACAGTTGCTCTGAAACATATTTTTTTGTTTATTACTAAAATTGTTGTTAAATACTCTTCTTAATGGGGCTGTTTCAGCTAAGTCAAAAGCCTCTCTGAGGAAAGAAGCTAAATGGGTTCCTCCGTACCCTAGCTCCTTCAAGTTGAATTTGATGGAGCACCAAGGAGCAATCCAGGTGTGTTGAGTGGTGGGTGCATCATTCATTATTGCTTGGGATCTTTAATCAGGGCAGCTTCTAAGAAATTGTTGGAGAGTACAAAAAATGAAGTAGAGGCTCAAGCTTTTGTTTTGGGACTCCAAATAGCTGTACAGTGTGGAGATTTAAAGATTCACATTGAAGGAGATTCTATGATAATTTTTAAGTCAATTAACAATAGAGGCTTGCCTAATTGAAAATTGAAGAATATATTCTAAGAATTACTTGGCTGTTATTGGAGTCTTTCAAATCTTTCTCCTTCAGTCAATGTTTCAAAGAGGCAAACACAATCGTAGATTTATTGGCCAACCATAGTAATGAATCAAATTAAGAATTAATAATTGATAACATTATTGAAAGAGGGGACAGCCTTGTGGGGGAAATCGGAATTGGGATCCCAATCACCCGAATTTTTAATGATTATGCCTTTCTTCCTGCAATACAAACCATATAAATGATGGGAGATCTTACAAGTTAATAAAGGTTGGGAGTGTTAGTAAGACACACAATGGTGGCTGATAGTGAGGTGGGTTTTTTACATCCCTGGTGTCTTCCGTTAAGACTTGTGGCAGTGGTTTCCTGCGGGATTTGAGTTTTGAATTGTCAATGGAGCACAAGTTCTTTTGTATTCAGGCAAGAGAGATGGAATTTAGGGGAGTGGTCTCTGATACTAGTTTGGCAATCATCTTGGCGGTAGGAGGTTTTGGGCACAGATTTTCTGGAGGCAGATTGATGTAGTAGAGTGAATTCTGAAATTGCTTCAATGTTTATCTCAAAGAAGCAGTGAAAGCTTTGGCACAGTTCTTTGTGACGAAATAATTTAGAGGTGGTTTAGAGGTAGCAATGGAATTTACCATAGCAAATTATGTTTGTCCACTGCTGATTGCAAGTAGAGAGTTTTGAGGCCTAATTTCTATGATACCATTCAGAGAGTTGGAAGCCAGGTTCCTTGCATTGGCAGGAGCAGTAGAACAGTTGCAAACATTTGTGGTGGATGGTGGTGGGGAGGGCTCTGTCCCTGCATTTGGTTTTTCAAGATTGCAGTGCCCTTTTTGTTTGCATTCTTTACATTTAGATAATACATGCACAGAAAGGGTGCAAGGGCTATAATGTTTCTGCCAAGGATGGCAAGCATGATTGAAGTTGGTAGTGATGCTGGATAGGTAGGATAGTCACCAAAAGATGGAAGGTGTCCTGAGGAGAAAGGATAGGTCAATTGAACTTTGATAAGGTTTTTCCTCTGGTGTTTAGCAGTCTCCTTTTGGTACTTTTTGGTTTTATGCTGCTCTATTTAGGTTTAGCAGCTGTATGGAGTTTCCTTGTTTTCAAGCAAGACTCCTGTAGTTTTTATGTTCAGCGGTTCTATATGGTTTTATAACTGTTAGATGGCAATATACAAACTTGAAATGTATTTTCTTTTTCAAAGTTAATATAATGGGTGAGGGACCCTACTCCCTCAATATATGTATCAAAAAAAACAACATTGTTGTCACATACTTTAAAGATCATGAAATTATTTCAACAGCCTGCATAAACAATGGATTATATTGTAAGAGCATTCTCAAGGATACGTCTTCCATGAGGATTCCATCTAAGTGTATTGTAAGGACCTGTGCCAAAATCCAACAGAGGATTGCACTTCTTGTCAAATAATGTTGCACTCGCCGGCATAACTGAAGTCAGTCAAGGAATATATCAAGTATCAACAGTATTATATGGCTGAAACAGAACAAGAACACATGCACACCCACTAACTTCATTTCCTGCTTAACAGAAGATATGAAAGCAAGAAGGATACATCCATAAACCACAGCAAATTCAGATCCCAAAGGAGACCACTGGACATCATGGACTGGTCCCTCCTTGCCTCAAAAGTCAAAGAATTTAACATCAAAATATTAGTACATTATGTCAAATCTTCTTGTATTACATATCCAATATATCCTCAAGCCATCTACATAAAAAAATAACACACTAAAATAAGAGGAAAAAGAATCTTGTTCAGTAGAAATGACACATACGAAGAGGCACCATCCCTTCATGACTTCCGTCAGTTGTCAAGTAATGCAATCTGGATTCCCCATAGTAACTTTGGTTGCTTTTGTCAACATCAGAGTGTGCTAAAACCAAAAGTCCAGTTGATCCATGGTTCCAAATTAATTGTGCTGTAGAACATTTGAAAAAGCTCCGCCGAGCCACAGGCTGTGCCTGGTCAAGTTTCTCTCGTTCAAATATCTGAACACTGGCTGGTAATCCCTGGATCCATAAAAAACAAACAAATTTTCAGAAATTGTTCTTAAAACAAAGCTACGATGATTCCAAAATGTAATGGAAGCTATGCTTAAATATTGAGGCCTCCGTCCACACTAGTAGTGACAGAAAAGACAATGAAATTTGTAAAACCTCTGATAGCAATAGTTCTAGGCTGTGAAATGATATAACCACTCTCTTCATAGTTTGAGACATAAGCTACTTAACATAGGCTAACAGAAAGGAATCAAGGATATCTTATAATTTCAAGATACACTGCCTTTTCTTGGAGACATAAGCCACTTCACATAGGCTAACAGAAAGGAATCAAGAACATCTTATAATTTCAGCAAACATTGCTCTTTCTTGGAGAGATTAAAGTGGTGCTTTATAGCCTGTGTAAAATCATGAAATATTCATACAGTTCAGCTTTTATTGCTAAGTTCTATTGTTTCTTGGCTAGTGCTCAAATTTTCTTTCCAGTTTTTGTTTGTAGGATTTTCCTGCCCCTTAGTCTTGTAAGTCATCAGTAACTGCAGATGCATCACAACCCTATCAAGAGGATCCGCTGCAATTTTTGCATCAGTATATTAGGAGGACATGGTCATATTTTCCGTATAAGCTTTTCAAATGGCTGCTACCAACAATCTGAGGCATTTCCCAGGTAAGAATCTCTGATAGAAGATGTGGAATTGCCTTTGACAACAGAATGAGAGGATTAGATATATCCAATTTTTCTGTTTTTAATCCAAGGTACTCAAGGGCAGGCTAGCCATTAGAAAGGTTCCTATTAGGATCATAAATTAAAATTTTGGGAGGATGGTATGCTTTTCAAAGCTGCTTGTGGGGTGAGTTTTTAAGTTCAGACAATGGCTCTCATGATTTAGCTGCAGGCCACATGAGAACATCAGGGTTCCCCCCTAGTTTAGTCAGGGCCATAGTGTTTTCATGGGCACAATAGAGTTCTGTTTCATCCAGCAGAACCAAAGTAGCAAAGGGGGACATGGAAATTTGCATGCACTTATAGCTTTTAAATGTATAATGAAACTGCTAAACCTCATTAAACAATCTAAATAGTTGAAATTCAAATAGCAATAACATCTACGGCATTCAACATTGATCGTTGAAAGCTGAAATCCAAAATTGAGTGGAACACTTCATTATGAATATGAAATTGTACGTTTAAATATTTAGTAGCTCCCTAAATAAGGGTCTCAAAGGAGACTTGAAAAGTCAGAATCAAAAATCATTACGCAGTTGTATCAAATAAATGATGTTATGTTTACTCATAAAAATTTCAAACTACATTTAATTGTCATATAATCAATGACCATGAAAATAAATGTTTCAAAATATTTCTTTTTTTTAAATGATTTTACAAAAATGTTTCTCTCTTTTTTAAGACAACAGTTGACAGGGGATGTTGGGATGTGCCTGGTACATCTCTAGTAGATGGGGGACGTCTCAAGGATGTTTGGACATCCCCAAGTACCCCCCATAAAACAGAATGCATCCCAATGATACTAAATAAGCCTGAAATGTCCCCTGGACGTGAGTACAATATTCAGAAAAAATAATACGAGGGAAGGTGGGAGAGGACACCCTCTATGCATCAACAAAACATCCAAGACATTCAACACAGCCCCAGGGCACAAGGGAGGCATCCCCATGGAATACTGCCTGTAAGCAATGTATACAGAACTGCCTTTTTGAGATTGGCAAGCAACAAAGTACAGAAATTTGGAGATCCCTTGAAAGCAACCCTCCCAAAACTCACCGGCATTGTAAGAAATACCAGTAAATTGGGATTTAGACATTTTCTATGGGGCACTGATTAGGCAAATGAAGCAAAACAAAAGAAACACCGTCTAGCATAAACCCAATAAATAAATAGTCCAGCACATTGAACATACTACAAGATCAGACCTTTGATTCAGGAACATATGCGGCTAGATATGTTGGAGGAGATGTAGCAAGTTGCAACCCAGCTAATCCAGGAAGACGTAACTTATTTACAACTCCTTTGGCAAAGTTTTGTGTATCAAAAATATGGATCTCATTGGTTGCCATTCGACAGGCAATTGCATCATCTTCACTGAATTGGAAAGAAGGCCTGGAAGAGAGATACAATCTGTGAGCACATGAAAATAAAAAGGATAAAGAAAAAGGCTACAATTTTCATGTGCTATCAAGTCAATGAACTCGTGCAGTTTTAGATCACAAAAGAGTTGAAACAAAATTCAACCAAAAACAACAATTCCAACAAAATTCAAATATTTTTATCATCAAAGTCTTGCATGTGGTAGTGTACCAAATCAAATTATAATTTATTAGATGTTTTCTTTGAATTAACTGAATGTCATTGAAAGTTCCAAAGCAGTTAATTCAGGAAAATAAGTAAATCTCAAGAGCAGTATAGCATCCAGGCAAATTATTCAAAGACAATGAAATAAGGCAGAAACCATAGACAATTGAAGATGTTTCTTGCTGGAGACACATTTTATGAAATGGACCATGGTAGTTAATATGATGAATTTAGCTTCCCGTTAATCAGTTAGCAGTCTCTAAGAATAATCGAAGTGTGGGAAAATGGAAGGCCCCTATATAAGGGGGGAAGCTTAGCTTTGATGGAGCTCCTTGTGGAAATCCTGGTCTAGCAAGTGTTGGATACATGTTACAAGATGCCTCAGGTGCTTTTGTGATTGGTGGACCATGGAATTTAGGTTTCAAAACAAATAATGAAGCTCAATGGAAGGTGCTGTTAGCCAGCATTTCCATGGCTTATTCTAAAAGTTTCCTTAATATCACAATGGAGGGAGACTCTTTATTTTTTGTCAATGATTTGAGGAAAGCACACTACCCCAATCAGAAGCTTTGTGCTATATTGGAAGAAGTGTTACTATGGAAAAACATATTTGATTCTGTAAAGGTGGTACATCGTTATAGGGAGCAAAATAAGGTGGCTGATTTTCTTGCCAATAAAGGGATTGATCATCTTAATGTTTCCTCCCTAGAAAGTTATGAAATGTCTGATTGGGATGGTCTTGCTATGCTTATCAATGATGGTAAGCCACTGTATTTATATTGTTGGCTCTGCTTGCATTGCACTTGTCAGTGGCTGGGAATGACTAGGGTAATTTGCCTTAATGATCTTTTTGAGTTGCTAGAGGAGGCATGTCCATAGTTTTGATTGGTGTCTTCATCAGATGGTTTTATTTAGTGCACTCTTTCTTTCTTTGAAACATCTTTAATAAAACTCAGTTTAAACCCAGTTTGAACAGCGACCCTTTGCATTGATAGTACTTCATCATGTTTCAATTATGATAGTATGGTTAGCAAACATTGGATGTGACTGAAAGAACAGTGCTTGCTTGGCTAACATGTATGTCATTATGAAGGATTGTGGCAGGAGATTTTTAAGTAGGGAAGGATGGATTTTTGCTTGGTGGCTGGGGTGGATTGGATTGATGAGAGTGGTGCATAATTTTCTTGCCACCGCTTCTTATTTTTTTACAGCTTTGAGCTGGTTTCTTATGGCTCGTAACAATGCTTGTAGGAATTCCTTTCATGGGGGTAGGGTAACTAATCACCGTTTGCATAAGACTTCCAGGCATGCTGAGGATGGTCAAAGGAATTTCGGACAGAGAGGGTCTAGCTGACAATGGCTCCCTTTGGTCTAGGGCCTTGATTTTGGCAGATTTTACAAAGAAATTACCTAAGGTGGCATGATTGGATATAATGCAACAAGGGATTGAAATGTTATTCACTTCGGAAAAGGAGGGGTGGTGTTCAAATCAGAGAAATTGTGGTCTCTCATGCGGGGTCTCTCAACAAGGCTTTTGATCATTGGAATGAGGCTCTAGGTGGTCATGGTCACAGAGCTGCATGTTGGGGTGTGTCCCCTCTGAGGGTTAGTTTCTTTATTCTGGTGGTTTATGCTTTTGGCTTCAGCTGGTTAGGTTTTTTGTATTTCCTCCAAGCCTAATACTGTAATGTCCACTCTCCATTAATTCATCATGCAATGGCCCACAAGCCCATTCCTTTATTTTTCCCAATGAGTTAGAGGAAAAAGCCTTTTTAAATGGGAGGTTACGATTTGGGAAAAAATAGCAATAACAAATAAATAATATTTAATGGCATTTTCTATTTAATTTCATCAGTTTCTGACAGTGCGTAATGGGGTTACAAATTTACTTTTCAAAGAGGACAGTTATGCTATCAAAGGGGGGTGCTGAGTTATGGTGGCATTTTGACTTAATAGCATTTGCTATTCTACCAATGGCAGTTTATGGGAGAGTTGGGACTTGGACCTTCCTTTGTGCCATAAAATGAGGCATTTGGCTATTAGAAGTCCCTCCCCTTATGCTGTTATGTTTCTGCATTAGTGTTCTATAGCTGATTTGAGGATGAAATCCCTTGAATCTCTAAACCGAAGGACAAAACCCCTTTGGCTCGCTTCAGCAATCTCATCCAAACGTTACAACTGTGCTGAAGGTATTTTCTTTCTTCATTTTTGGCAAGTGTTTGGTGATGTGTTAAAGCTGTATACAGTACACAGTGAATCAGTTTTGGAGAACTGTTTGCAGGTCATCATATGTGTTGCAAGTTTGGTGTGGTAGCATGCTGTTATCTATCTCTGTAATTCAGTTTTCTGTTGTTTATAAATCCGGGTGTAGTAAGTTATACAAATTTTGTATAGGCTATTACAGTCGTATCAGAACTATCATCCTGCCACCCTGTGGGGTATGGCAAAAAACGAAAGATCCATGTCAAAGGAGGAAAGAGCAGACATGTTTCAAGACACCATGATAGGAATCCGAATGAGGCAAGAAAGGACTGAGTTGCTGACATGGTTGCTGCATATCTAGGAAAATAAGCCTGCCATCATCCCATTACAAAATCAAGACAATACCAAAACATCATAAAGTGGGGAAAACTCATATGCAAATCACCGCCCAATAAGTTCTATTCCAAAACCCTCAAAATCCATGTTCTTATGAAGGGAACAAAGAGCAGAGCTAAAAACTTCTTCTATGGAGAAGCTAGATAGACTATTTGGAAAATATCAAGGCAAGACTTGATAATTTCAAGGTGGCTATGACATTTGACAAATATTTGGAGTTAATGGGAAAAGATGTGCAAAGAAGTCAAGGAAATAATTAAGGTGACAGTAGAAAGGAATTGAAGCATAATAAACAAATTAACTACACCCATATTAGATGGCACAAACAAGATCCCTATTAGGGCTTGGTTGCAGAAATTGCAAACATATTTTACACTTAAGCCCCACGATGGAAGAAGATGCAATTCAGTTTGCTACCTTGCACTTGGAAGGCATAGCATATGATTGGTGGCATCATGGGCTCATCACACAAGGGTATGGCCTATAGACTTTTGAAGATTTCAGCCAAAGGTTGTTGGACAAATTTGAGCAGAAGAATGAGGAAAGGTATTTCAGAGAGCTAGCCAAAATAAAACAACAAACCTCAATGGATGCATGCGTAGTAGAATTCCAAAGAGTTGTAGCCATGGTACCATATATTCCAGAGAAAAGGATCATTTCCCTCTTTGTTGAAGGTTTATTTCAACCTCTTAGGGGCCTAATAAAGGCCTTTGCACCACCTTCATTCCAAGAAGCTGTCAAGAGAACCTTGACACTTGAGCCATCTATGTTAAGGAATAAGTTTACATCATAGTCAGAACCACCACTACTAGATTCCAGAAAGGAAACTTTCAAAGGAGTGGATTAAGCTCACAACCAGAAAAGACTACACAACATCCATTTACAACGAAGATGGATGACATTATCAGAAATGAACTTAGGAAAAAATTATGTTTCACTTGTAGAGAGCTATGGGAATCTAGCCACAAATTTCTTGGCAAGGGCCAAGTACATTACATAGAGGTGGTGTCTAATAAAGAGAATATGCCTAAAGAACCAAAACCACACAAAACCACGGAGGAGCAAAGCATAGAAGATAGCAGCAATGTGGAAGATGCAGTGGCACTCTTGCAGCTCTTTCAAGAACACCACAATACCACCCATTCAAAGTTTGAGAGGCATAAATCTAGGCCATAGGTTACCATGTTGATAAATAACCCACAATTTCATTGATGAGAACTTGTCAACTAAGAGGGGATTGAAAATAGAGGATTTTTCAAGATTTGCTATCATTGTTATAGAGGATTCACAATCCCCTACACAAAGATCATGTGACAACTCAAACTAACCCTTAGTGACTACAAGTATGTGATGATTTTTATGTTGTGAGGTTAGGGGAAACAAATATGGTTTGGTTGCATTTTCTATTCTCTAAGAACTATCAATCCATTGAGTTGAAGTTTAAATCCCAAGGAAAAGATGTGACTTTAGAGGTGTGCCTAAGGGGTCACCAAAAGTGATAACAGCTAAAAGTTTGGAAAGAGTATTCTAGAAGGAAAAGAGATGACTCTTAGATGGATGCCTGATGGGTCACCAAAAGTGATAATAACTAAAAGTTGGAAAGAGCATTGTGCAAAGGACAAGTAGCATGGGCAGCGAGTTGCTTGGTGAAAGAGGACATGCACACTATTTTATCTTCTAGTAAGCAACATAGTTATCATGTTGATATTCAAACCCTTTTGGATAAGCATAGTATGGTGTTTAACAATATGCCTCCAGCATTGCCACCAAATAGAGGATTCCATCATATCATATAGTTGGAACCAAGCTCTAAACCTATCTTGATCACTCATTATTACCACTCAAGAACATACAAAGAGGAGATAGATAAGGCTATTAAGGAGTTGCAAAATGGGCCACATCAAAAAGTGGCACTAGTCCCTTTGCTTCATCAATGGTTCTTGTGGGAAAAAAATGGCACCATAAGAATGTGCATGGACTATTGAGCCTTGAACAAGAAGATAATCAAAAACATATACCCCATTCCTAAGATTGATAGCTCATTGATGAGTTGCATGGTATAGTTTATTTCTCAAAGATTGATTTGAGATCAAGCTACCATTAGATCCATGTCCTCAAGGAGCATGTGCACAAAACAGCTATCAGATGTCATTATGGACGCTCTGAGTTTCTAGTCATGCCATTTGGTTTGACTAACACACCAATCACTTTCCAATCCATTTTGAATCAAGCATTCAATGGTCAATCGAAAAAAAAATCTTTAGTATTTTTTGATGATATTTTGATATATAGCAAGACATGGGAAGATCATTTGAGGCACCCAAATATGATCCTTGAAATCCTAGAGCGACAAGCTCTATTTGCAAGAGAATCTAATTGTGAATTTGGGGTCACATAGATTTTTATACTTGGGTCATGTCATTAGTGCTCAAAGCATTCAGGTGGATAGGTAAAACATTCAAGCTGGTCTAGATTGCACCCCTCTCTCCCTCCCTCCCACCACACTAATAAAGTTGGAAGAATTCTTTGGTCTATGCAACTACTATTGAATGTTAAGGTAGTTTCACAACTAGTAGCAACCTTGACTAACATGACAGAGAAAAAAGCTTTTGCATGAATGGATACAACACAAGAAGCTTTTGATAAGCTTAAGGAGGTAATCAGCTCATGCCCTATAAGTGTCATACCAAAATTCTCATAACCCTTTGTTGTAGAATGTGGTGCTTTTGAAGAGGGAGTTGGAGTTGTTCTAATGCAAAAGGGGCACCCCATAGCATCTAAGAGCAGCAAGTTGCAAGATTCAGAAAGGGGCTTTTCTATTTACGACAAGAAGATGTTTGCATGTTTTGGCAAAGTTCAGATAGTATCTGGTTTGTAGTAGATTTGTGGTTAAAACAAACTACAACAAAGTGAAGTTCTTCCTGGGTCAGTGAGACTTGAATGATAGGCAACAAAAATGGGTAATTAAGCTCCAAGCTTACAATTTTGATATAGAATATATGAAGGGTAAAAAGAATTTAGTTGTTGATGCCCTTTCTAGAATGCCCACTTTATTCTATTTCTACCATTTTTGGTGATTGGAAGATTTTATCATGGTTGAATATGCTAGGAACACATTTGTTACTAACATCTTAGAAGGGAGTGTGAAAGATGATAGATATGTGACAGAAACTGGTCTCACTTTCTATAAGGATAGAATCTTTTTAGTACCTAAATCTACTATGAAAAAGAAGATTTTGAAAGAATTGCATGATGAATTCATGGTTGGTCACCCTAGATTCTACAAGACATACAAGCAGATTAGGGAAAGGTTCACTCAGAAAGGCCTTAAGGATGATGTACTTCGATACACCAAGGAGTGTAGAAACTGTCAGCAGAACAAGGCTAAACATGTTTTTTCAATAGGATCATTGCAGCCATTACCTATTCCCAATCAGAAGTGGGAGAGCATTTACGTGGAATTCATCACAGGCCTTCCAAGGTAAATGGCAGGTATTGTATTTATGTGATTGTGGACAGATTAACCAAGTATACACACTTCTTTGCCATTCTTGCAAATTTCAAAGCACACCAAGTAGCTTATTTATTTTTCAAAGAAGAATTTAGGTTACATGGCTTGCCTAAGAACATTGCCAATGACAGGGATAATTGATTCCTAAACTCCTTTTGGCAAGAATTGTTTTGTTTGACTAGTAACCATCTCACTCCCAGTATTAGCTATCACCCACAAACAACTAAATTAATAATCAAACAAAGATAGTGAATGAGTGGGTTGAAGAATATTTGAGAAATTATGTCACAAATCAGTAGGCAGCATGAGTCAAGTGGTTGCACCTTGGAGAGTATTGCTACAACACCACCTATCACATGTCCATTGGCATGACTCAACTTATGACATTGTATAGATATGACGCACTAACTTTCATTGATTTGGTGCTCACAAACAAGGTACTAGAAAAAAAAGTGATTTGGTGGAGCATAACAGAGACATTTTGAGATCACTCAAGAGATCATTTGCAGCAGGCTCAAAATCAACAGAAGTTCTATGCAGACCAATGCCATATTGAGAGATCATTCGAGGTTGGAGATATAATTTTTCTACACCTGCAGCCTTATAGGTAGACCTCCTTTAAGCAAGAAGGGGCCGAGAAGCTCAACTATGGACCATACAAAGTTTCAAAGAGAGTGCATGAATTGAAGTTGCTAACAGGCAATCATATTCACAACGTTTTCCACAAATCTTACCTCAAAAGGGCATTGGGCCAACATATTGGACCATCAGTTGATCTACCACCCCTAGATAATAAGGGGAAACTTATATTGGTGCCAAATGCCATCATTGACATACAGGCGAATAAACTGAGGGACAAAACCACCACTAAGTACTTGGTCCATTGGAAGGGCCTACCCGCAAAGGATGCTACTTCGAAGGGCCAAGAGATCTTTGAACATCCAACACTAAATTGCTGGTGGGCAAGCAATCCTTGGAAGCTGGGACTTGTAATGTCCACTTTCCATTAATTCATCCTGCAGCATCCCATAAGCCCATTCGTTATTTTTCCCTGATAGGCTGGAGGAAAAGATCTCTTTAAAGGGAGGGTTACAATTTGGGAAATGTTAGCAATAACAAATAAATAATATTTAATGCCATTTTTTGTTTAATTTTATCGATTTCCGACAGTGCATTATGAGAGTTACAAATTGACTTTTCAAAAAGGATAGTTATGCTGTCAGAGTGGGGCACTGAGTTATGGTGGCATTTTGACTTGAATAGCATTTGCTATTCGGGGAATGCATGGAATTTGGACCCTCCTTTGTGCCACTAAATGAGGCATTTGGCTATTAGAAGTCCCTCCCCTTTGGTTGTTATATTTCTACATTAGTTTCTTGTAGCTGATTTGAGGAAATCCCTTGAATCTCTAAACCAGAGGGCAAAACCCCTTTGGCTCCATTCAGCAGTCTCATCCAAGGGACGCAACTGTCTGAAGATATTCTCTTTCTTCATTTTTGACGAGCATTCAGTGGTCTGTCACAGTTGTATACAGTACACTATGAATTGGTTTTGGAGAATTGTTTGCAGGTCATCCCATGTGGTGCAGGTCTGGAATGGTAGTATGCTGTCATGTATCTGTGTAATCCAATTTTATGTTGTCTATAAAATACAATATTTCAGTGTGGAGTGTAGTTCATAAATTTGTGTGCAGTAAATTATACAGTTTTTGTAGAGGTTATTATAGATACTTGCATTAGTGTGCTGGGCAGACATTTAGCTAGGTCTTCTATTTGTAATTTTGTTTTTATACATGATTTATGGTTTGGCTCGTGTTATGGTCTCCACCTGCATACCCATTCTGGTATTTGAATGCAGGATTTCAGTCACTATCTTTGTAAATATCTTTTAAGATATAAGGTTGGGGTCCCTTAATAGAACCCCGGATCTTCTATCTTTAATAAAAAGATAAATTTAGCTACATTTTTCTTCCCTTCAAATTTCAAATTATTTCCAAAATAAGTACTTGGAATCCAAGCCAACCTTGTCAAACAAATGGTTAGTATTTGACCAGATGCAAAATAATGTGTAAAAACTAGAAAGTAAAACTAGTAACTCACAACAACAAACTCAAAGTAACTAAGAAAAACAGATTAGGTTTTACATTAATTATCTAATCAATCAAAACAACAGGAAAGGATACTGAAATAAAGAGTACTTAAGAACCATGCATTCGGTACTTAAGAAGTTTGAAGCTTATTTGAAACAAAACCAATTTAGTTTGTACGTTAGAAACAAAAACTAGTGAATTAGGTTTACCATATCCGTAAGGGTAGCCCAAGAATATAATAGACTTAATGGCCACGTTGACAAAATTAGTCTGTTTACCTTAGAAAACTAACCTAACCATACTATTAAATTAAAAAACAGGATATGTGATTATACAACCCCCCTTGCCTTGTGGAGTAAAAGTACGTAAGATAAAAGGGTCATAGAAGAAATGACTACATAAGGAAAATAATCATCAAAGCGATGAATTGAGCATTGAAGAGTGAAAACACCCTTAACACAATGAAAGATACCACAAAATTAAATAACTAAACAGTACCAAACTATGGAAGCTCCAATTGCAAGACCTTATCAAGCAGAAATTGTTGGCTTACCAAGTAGCTTTAGATATATTTTTCTGATACAATTGATAGACGGCAGCTCCAGATTGAACATCCCATAATACAAGATTCTTGTCCTGGTTGTTAGATGGCCGATGGAATGTCTGCAAAAACTTTCCTCGAGGAGAAAAGGCTACAGCAATGATACCAGGAACCCCAATAGAACATATCTGAGTGGCTCCGTCACAATCATAGAGGATGACACCACTTTCTGTGGTCACTAGAAGTTTACTCCCATCATCACTAAACTTTGCAGAAGTGCATGTCACCCTGCAACCATTCAGTAGATCAAAAAAAATATTCTGCAGATCATAAACACAGCACCCTGCCACATTTCACTATGTTAGAAAATACAGAGAAAAACTTGCCAAGAAATTCATGTTATGGTGCTGACCAATGTTGGAAGTATGTTGTATACTTTCCATGTTGTATAGTTGGTTAAGGTTGTGGGGACTAGTGATTTGAAGCATTTTACAGATAGTGAAATCAGGAAATTATAATTTTTCTGATTCCAAAAGAAAATTGGGTGCATGCATAGGTTTTATTTTTGCCCATGTTTTAAAGCATTCATGCAAATTGTAAAACCATTTTTTGATGTGTCTATTAATATCCACACGAGCATAAGGGTTGAATAAGAGTTTTATTATAGTATTGTGAACAGATAAATTTTTATACAATAGTAAAGAGGATTATATCATTATTGTATTGGGCTTTTTACCTGAAAAGGATTTCCCAAGTGAAATACTATATGCTGTATGTTTTGTTTTTTATTTACGTTAGATTCTATATGCATTGTTTCTATTGTACAAGTTTATCAGGCTTCTTTTTCCTACAACCAAGTGATAATCTGGGTGTCAGTTCAACTCACTGCCAAAGCATTAGATTAAAACTATCAATCATAGCAGGTATTGGAACCTGTAAAAGCTTACACTGCATTCTACAAAGCTAAGTTTTTAACTATTGAAAACCATACCTCCACACACACATATAAACAATATTATTTAGATCGGTATTGGAAGTTAACCTAAAGCCCAATGGCCATTAAAATCTAGACTGTCTTATAAGTTTTAAAACAATGTCCAACTTAAATTCAAATTATTTTTTTCTCTATTTCCAATAAAATTTAATAAAATCTAAACCCCAAAAGCAACTTAATCAAGACCGCCTAATCAGTTTTCAAAGAAAATCACTATGAACCAACTAAAGTATAACTTGAAATGAATAATCTATAGTTGAAACTTATAGACCTTCCAAATCAACTACATCACAACTACAAGAATTTGCAATTCTTCATTTCAATCTGCTCCTTTAAAGGATTTTGATTCACTGCGATCCTCAATATTATCTATTCTGGCTATCCTTTCCGGTTCAATTGATCAACTTTGGTGCTTACACTCGCATAATCCCTTTCTTCTTTATTCCAATAACGTTTCCCAGAATAGATAATCTCATCCTTTCAAGCACTGATCAAAGAAAACATTCACTTACGCAACGCAGTCAACCATATAAAAACAATATTGAGGCTTTCTCATTTGTCCTTCAACATTCTCTCCTATCTCTATGATGCAATTTCATACCACAAATTTAAATAAAGATTATATTTTGGGGGGTTTAGTAACTCATACTTTTCAAGTTTTACGCCTGGCTCTCCGTCTTTGAAAGGCGGACCGACAAGAAGGGATACGCCTTCTGGGCCTCGAACTACAAATCAATAAATACGGGAGAAAAAATAAAGCTTAAATTTTAGGCTCATTTGAAGACTGTGACAATCAAGTAAAACACTGAATAAATGTAAATATGATATTTACCAATATAGTTCAACGGGGCTGAAGAAGGCTCCATTGCTTCAGGTTCTGAGCACGTCTAAACCCTCGGCCTCAACCTATTATGGAAAACTGGTTTCTCTTTCCCAAATATTTGAATTGATGAATTATTAAGTTTAAAGCTGCTGTGATTCGAAAACGATTCGTAGTCTTTTCTCTATGGTTCCCAGTTCCATGGAAGGGAATTCTTCAGCTGAAGAGGAATTTATGTTGTTGTTTAGTGTCGATAATTTGGGGCTGGGCAGTGGATCCATGGTCTCCATATGATCTGTGCCCTTCCTTTGCTATGGTGTCTCAGCAATTCTATGTGGCTTTAATGTTTTTTGTCAGAAAATATTCTCGGCCGTAATTTGGCAATAACTGTGATCTTTCGACCGTTCTGAATTGTTTTGTCGGTCATCAGGGGGTCCACATTGGCCAGGATTACTTACCACAGAGGGTCCTCCCTAGTTTAAGGTGCACAACCAGCAGCGACGGGATTTACCAGCGGTTACCAGCAGCGACAGGGTTTACCTTTTTACCAGCGACAGGGATTTACCAGGGAGCGGTTACCAGCAGCGACAAAGTCAGCCGAGGCAGCGACAGGGAAAAGGGGAAAAGGGCACGCAGAAAGTCAAAGCGGGACCAGGGACCCCACAAGCCAGCGAAACAAAGCGGTTTCGGATCACGGGAAGGCGTGGATAGTGGGCTGCGTTTCCAACAGTGGGCATCGAGGCACCTTTCCTTTTGGCGTCTTCTGCTTCTGGCATTTAGGGATCTCTGCGTACAGTGGGCTTCAGATCTGTGGTGGACCCTGGGTTTTTGCCTTTTCAACAGCAGACTTCTCGACAGTGGGAACAGGTGTGCCCCACCTCCAATCTCTTTTCACTGGTGGTTCTGTTTAACAGATAGGCTTTTTATCTTAATATCTTTCTTTATAATATTTCAAAACTCTGCATCTTCAACACAAAACATCTACCTGAAATCTGGGGAGTGTGGGTCCAATTTTAAACTTAAATACTCAAACCAAGGCAGAAACATCAATATCAGTGGTGGGTCTATCAATGGAGATCTCAAAATGCAAAGATGGCACACAAAATGTTTTGTTGAAAGAACTTAGGGAAAACACTGAGAGAGGGAACAAAATGAAACAGACCAAAATGCTAGCACCACACTTTCTCAGTGATTCCTCTTGGAATATGGAGCATCAGGCCTGCACACAAGTTAGAGAGGGTTTGACATTTGTAAATGCCAAGCAATACAAGAGGATCTTGCAACGTAGGCAGGCCAAAATAGCTAGAAAACTAAGATGGCTAGGGCACAATAAATTTATTACTATCCTTCCAAAAGTTATTAGTTTCAATCTGACAACCGTCACATCTGAAACCAAGCAAGAGCAAGTAAAACCAGTGATAGAACTTCTGGAAAATCATGAAAATCTGGAAACTCAAGCTGGAAATCTGGAAAGTCAAGTGGAAAACTTGGAAAATGAAGCTGAAAGGATATATTTGCAGAATCAACAGTTTAAAGATGCTGAGAGAGGGAAGCAGGAAGAAGCAGCAACAGAGGGGGATGTGGAAGATGAAGGTCAGGAGAACCAATATAGTCCTAACTCAACCCCTTTAACCTGGTCTTCAGACTTGTATGTTAATGAATTAATGGAGTTAAAGAAGAGACTCGAAGGTTTAGAAGTCGTAGAACAGAGAAAGTACAACAAATGGCAAGAGATCATGGACACCAATCACAAACTCTCTCAAGAAAACAAGTTTTTTAGAGAGGAGATAGTCAAACTTCAGGCCAATCTGAAAATGGGTCAGCAAGAAATATCAAACATGAAGCAGGAGATAAAGCAGATCAAAGAGGGAAATTCCACAACAGAAGTGGAGGAAAGGAGCAACCCACTACTAGCGGAGTTCCAATCAGCAATAGCAAGCATAGAAATTAGAGAAGCTAAGCTGAAGGAACAACTGGAAGAGACAAAATCATGGGCACAAGTAACAAAAGGGACAGCAGAAAGCCAAAGAGAACTCATAGAGAAGCAGATTAAGGTACATCTAGGGGAAGAAAAACATAGGAATGATAGAGCAGCAAATGTAATAATAAAAGGACTGAAGGACTATGGGGAAGGGGAGCACACAGATAAGCTAATTAAAGGCTTTTTAGCGGAAAAGGTGAAGTGGGTGGGGCATATTGAACAAGCGAGCAGAATTGGTAAAGTGGCACAAGATGGCAGGAATAGAAATGTAAGGGTAACACTAAAAAATGCAGAGGACAAGAGCAGAATTATGAAGAACAAAAGGCTTCTCAAGGGAACACAATTCTACATAGATGAAGATCTAACCCCACTACAATTAGAAGAGAGAAGAAGAGAATGGGCAAAAGTGGTAGCAGCAAGAAATGCAGGTAATGAATCTTGGATGTATAGAGGGAAAGCTCAATTCAGCAACAGAAATACACATGATAAATAGGAAGGCGGGGCCCCCCAGGCACACCTCTCACTGGTAAGCTGGAACTGTAGGGGCTATCCTTGGAGGAGGGGGCCTGGTTTAGGGCCCATAGCTGAGGGGATGGACATAATTGCCCTCCTTGAAACACATGAACATGAGAGCTGCAAGGTTCCGAACTTTGAAGGTTACACAAAGATGTCAGTTTGGAATGAGCTAACCGAAAGCGGCAAGGGATATGGAGGGGTAACAATTTTAGTAAGAGATTCTTGGGGAAAAATCATACAAGTTGAAAAGGAAGATACAAATAAGCAGTACATATGGATAAAAATAAAGTTAAAGGAGAACATAATTTATCTTGCAGCATGTTACTTCGCTCCCCATGGTTCAAAATTCTACAAGAAGAAGAAATTAGACAAAGAAGACCCATATGCAGCCTTGAAAAATGACATAACAGCATATAAACACAAAGGGGAAATCATCTTAATTGGAGATTTTAATGCTAGAACTGCAAATAACCAGTCTCTTTGCCTTGATATTGAGATGGGAAGAGGGGACAACCCTTTATGGCTAGAAGAAGAAGGGAATCAAAAGTGGGAAAGATTATCTCAAGATGGAAAAGGAGACATCACACTGTATGGGGCAGAATTATTAGGCATGTGCAGCTTGTATGATTTAATTATATGCAATGGTTTAAAAATGTGGCCTAGTTCTGGGAACATCACATGTCACACATACAATGGCCAAAGTGTGGTGGACTATGTTATAAGCTCAAAGAAACTCGTGACAAGTCTAATAGGCATGGAGGTAAAGGAGTGTCCCATAGAAATGAATTCAGATCACAATCCAATACAGGTGAAAATCAGCATACAAAATGGTATTCAACGGCAAGAGATGACGCAGTATAATGAAAAGAAAGAAGCTACTCAAGGTTCAATCCTTTTGACGCAGGAAAACCAAGAAACCTTCCGAACAACGCTGGAAAAACAATTACACGAGGTGGGAACCAATGGGATGTTCAACTCAAATAAAAAAAGTATAGACAGCACCATGTTGACCTCTATTATTCTCAAGGCCCTCAATTCTTGCAAAAGGTCTAGGCCTAAAAAAAGTGATAAAAATAGCTTTCCAGCTAACCCATGGTACGATGAGGATTGTAAAGCAGCAAGGAAAAGGGCTAAAAAATGGGGAAATAACAAAGAATATGTAAAGCTGGTCAGACTGAAAAAAGATGTGTATATGCAAACTAGAAGGAAGGAGTTAATATTGCTTGGGAGGCACAATCCAAGGGGCTTTTGGAGAGAATTGCAGCAACAAGACACGAATAAAGAGAACAATATTTCAGACCTTGAATGGTTAGAGTATGCAAAGCAACTTTATGAGAGGGGGCAAGATAAAGACAGCCCTCCAATAATTGACTCAAGGGTTAAACTTTTTTCTTCGGAGAACATTAAAGAAGGAATAAAAAGGTTGGCAATGGGTAAAGCTCGTGATATAGATTGTTTACAGGCAGAACACTTAAAATGGGGATTGGAGGCTCTCACGCCTCATATTAAAAAAATATTCAATGAGGTCCTTCAATATGGGTTTCCTGCAAATTGGACGACTAGTGTTGTCATCCCTCTGCTCAAAGGTGGTGACATCAACAACCCTTCAAATTACCGCACTATAATGATCAACCCTCTTTTTGGCAAACTTTTTGGGAGTATGATAGAAAGGCGGATCAGTGTTTGGGCGGAAAAGGAGGGAAAACGCGCAAAAGGGCAAGCGGGCTTCAGGCCAAAACATTCTACTATTGATCATTGCATGACTCTTAGACACTTGATCGAGAAAGTCTGGGATAAACAAGGAGAGGAGGTTTTTTGCTGCTTTGTTGACTTCAGGAAAGCTTTTGATACGGTTCCTAGGAGCAAATTATGGAGTAGGATGGAAGAATTGGAAATTCCAATACACTATAGAGCTGCTGTCCATAGGCTGTATGAACAGGTTTGGGCCAAAATTCGAACCAAACAAGGATTCTCAGAACGTTTTGGAAGCGATATCGGGGTCAAGCAGGGATGCCCTTTATCCCCTACTTTATTTGGGATATACATTGACAAATTAGAGGAGTGGATCGATAAGTTTGGTGGGGGTGGGGTCTACTTGACCAATTATGTCATAAAGCTGCTTTTATATGCGGATGATCTGGTCTTAATGGCAAAAACAGCACAAGATTTGAAGGAACACTTAAAAGCGCTAGAGCTCTTTTGCCATCAGGTGGGGATGCAAGTGAACACTACCAAAACTAAGGTCATGATCTTTACCTTGAAGAGAAAGAAGGTTCATAGGGAATTTGTTTTTGAAGGCAGCCCCTTGCAGGTGGTCAATGAATATAAGTATCTTGGCCTTGATTTCCACAACAAACTCAGCTGGGAAACGTGTAGAGCAAAGAGGATACAAGGGGGATGGAAAGCTTTACACTCATTGCAAAATAGATGCAGAAGGGCCGAGTTATGGGATTGGAAGACAAAGAAAACTCTTTTTGGGCTTTTAGTTGTTCCAGTGGTGCTATATGGTTGTGAAGTTTGGGGTAGCAACACCTCAGCAAAAAAGTGGAGACAGATAGAGAGATTACAAAAACATTTAATCACACAGAGTCTCAGGATTAAATCTACTGTCCCTTACGAGATTGTTCTAGCTGAGGCCGGGGCTTTCCCTGTTGAAGCGTCTGCTATGTCTCGGTTGCTAAGCTATCTAAGAAGACTAGATAACATGGAGACTCATCGCTGGCCAAAAATGGCAGCAAATGAAAAATTAGATAGAAGAAAGAGCACGTGGATGAAACAGAATATCAAATGGATGAGCAAGTGGGGTATTAGCATAAGTGAGTGTCCAAATGCCAATAGGGAAATAAAAAGGTATGTGCAAGGAAAGTTCAAAGAAAGCATGTGGAAAGGGCCACTTGGGAGGAAGAAAGAATACTATGTCAAACATTTTAACCCTACACATGACCACACACAAAAGACCTACATCGGAATGGAAATAAAATGGAAAGCGAAAATGTTGATAGCTCAGATTAGAACAAGTTCGCACCAGCTTAGATGTGAGACCGGAAGGTGGATGATACCTAAAGAGGAGTGGGCAGACAGAAGGTGTAGATATTGCACTCAAGGAGTGGTTGAGACAGAATGGCACTACATCAGGGAATGTTCGCTTACAAGGACATTCGGATCAATTATACTGAGACATTAAAAGGGAACAATTTGGGTGATCTGTTTGAAGAAGAGAAGATAATAGGGTTTGCAGATTTTCTGATCAAGATACACAGCAGAAGATCCAAGATGCAGAAAGAAAAAGAAACATAGGTTTTTGCATTTTCTGGGGTTCACGTCTCTTCGCTTGCTATCTTTGGGTCCCATAGGCTGCTTGGCCTCGTGGACGTGATTAAAAACATTCATTCATTCATTCATTCAAGGGGATTGGGAAGCTTTTAATCTTTTAGAATGGATTCGAACCCGCGGCCATTTGATTATTTTTTAGATTAGGAGAGAGAATTAAAATTTGTGAATTAATGTTATATTTTTCTGTTTTTTGGTTGATAGGTTATTTTATGAGAACTTTCTTCTAAATGTCTTTACATCATAGTCATGGTAAAAATATTAGTATTTTGCATGGTATTTTTTATTTAATAATAAAATATTAGTGAATCCTATCAATTGGAATGGAAATGGACAATCAATCTGTGAATCGAGTTTTCAATATTCTTGATTGTTTTTTCTTCTTTTTGACTATAAAGGTGGGTTTTGTAAATTCAAATAGGGCTTTTGTGGAGCAATTACAACCATCTTTTTTAATAATATAAAGTAGTACAATAATCACAAAAAAAAGGTTAGGGTAATAGAAAGGCACATCCACAAAGTCTACTAAGACAAAATCTAAAACAAAGAAAAGAACAAAGGGCAAAGTCCAAAAAGAACTAAGAAATTGATGCAATGTCAATAGAGAGGGGATCTTGATCATCGGGCTTTCCTCACACACCTCTAGGGACAACATCATCAATTGGCTCTCGCCCAGTGAGAGCACTAGCTTTTTCTTCAAGATTCTTCTTGATTGGTTGAGTGCAAACTAGAGAGATGGTGAGTTGTAACTACAATAATGTGCTTTAATTAGGCCAAATAGCTCCTCCATGCCTAGGAGTAGATGCAAAGGACTGCTTAGAGGGTTGGGGCCATCCTCCAAGAGTAGTAGAGCCCCTGAAATTCTAAGATGGGAGAGCATGAGAGTGAGAAACTCAATCACCATGGTCATGCCTAGCAAAATGGCTACGTCCACACCAATGACCTTTGGGAGATGTAGAGTTAGGCGGCACCCTGGCCACTATGCAAGGGGGCATTGCCTTAGTGGTCCAATAGCTCCTAAAGATGAGCATCCTTCAATGTAACATTACGAGCTTGCACTTAGATTTGCATAAGAATATTTGAACAAATGATAGCCTTGGTGTACAAAGAAAAGTGCCTATTAGCAAAATCTTCTTAAAGATAGCATAATTCCTATTCTTCCATATATTGAACAAAATTCCCACCTTGAAAGCATACCAAATTTAGCTATACTTGTTTAGAAGATAGGACCAATCTCCTAATAATACCATATGCCAAGAGAAAGGGGTTGGTCAAAAGGGTCTGAAAAAATCATTGATCTTATTCCAAGCTTCTTGAGCCTAGGGGAAAAACCAAAAGAGGTGTTTGATTGTCTTAATTTGTTCATGGAATGGACAATGAGGGTTAAGAATGCCCATAAGGACAAGACGGGTCCCCATCGGAAGACATTGGTATAAAAGGAACTAAATAAAATGTACTTGTTTGGGTTCTAGGACACTCAACCAGGAACCGTCTATGCCAAGTCCTATGAGAGGATATGAAGTTTCCAGCGATGATTAAGCTAGTCCACCCAAATGGGGAGATAGCCAAGAGTAGCCCTTACAAGACATGTAATTACAAAAGGGGGTGTTTGGATGCCACTTCCAATCTTTCGAACAAGGCTTGAGAGATTGCACCATATTTTATGCAACATCTAGAGAGGAATGACATCAATAATAGCTTACAAAGTCTCCTAATCCTAGTAGTCAGCCTATATTTACACTTGAAGTCAGCCCAAGGCAAAAATTTCTTGCTAGCTTGATGAATGAGGTCAAGTAGAACCTACACTCCTCATTTAAAAAACTTCAAGGTGTGAACATAGGGCAGCTTGCCCAGGGATCTTCCTTGAGAACTAAGGATAGGAGACCATGAAATGGACTAGTGATTAATGGATAAACCATTACAAAAATCATCACTTGGGAAAAACAAAGTCAAGGTTTAATGGTTTCCACGATTTCCATATAATCTTAACAACAAAAGTGCCTTGGATGGTCATTGATTCCCTCATGGTGAGAAGGGTATCTAAGTCCAAGCCTTTCTGTGTTGGATACCCTACAAGTGTGTCAACACCAATATAATGTTGAACAAGAATCTTCCAGGCTTCATTACCTTAGATGGCATGAATGATCCACTTGGTGCACAATGTAACACATTGCATGTGGATAGAGATCAAACTAAGCACTCCAGCTTCATAAGGAAGGCAATATAATTCCCAAGCAACATGATTGAAGTCATGGTGTCCTTCACTTCAAGTGTAGAGAAAATATTTGAGAAGCTTTTCTAACTTCAAATAAGTGGCTTTGGAAGGGACCTAATAGGAAGAGTAGTAAACATGTGTGGCAACCAGAACTATGAAATAGACCTAGAATCTGCCAGACAAAGAAAGAAGCTTGGTGATCTAGTACTAAAGCTTGTTTTCATTCTCATTAGCATGACTTTCCAAAGCTCGAAAGGAAAGGCCGAGAAAGAAAAAGGAGTTCCCATAAAATGGAAATTTTACTTGTGGTTAATCCACTTCCACCCAAATGAGTCAAGCCAACTCGATTTGGGAAGGAAAGACTACTCATAGCAAAGAGTCTTTTTTCATTGGATGTTAGAGCTAGATGCTTGGAAAACAATTTATAGGAATTATAAATCCTACTTGACATTGTTCTCTTCCTCAATAAGAGTGATAGAGTCATTAGCAAAAATGCCCATTAACAAGTTTTTGGGAGGGATTGAAAGGGAGATCCCTATAACAATGATTGGGAGAAATCTTACACCAATGAATAACTGAATCCTTTAGCTTCCAAAACATAAAGAGCGAGGGAAAGGGGCAACCTTGTCTAATGGGCCCAAAGTCCAAAGGCATTAGATTTTTGACTAGAAATAGTGATGCAATTAGAGTCATCTGTAAAAATAATTTAAACTAGGTGGATAAATTGAGGGCTAAAGCCCAACACCTGTAGCATGGCTAGGATGAATGGCCATTCAATGTGGTTGTAGGATTTTTCAAAGTCTATTTTGATGAAAATAGCAAGTTGTTAGGAACTATGAGCCCGATCCATTCCCTTCTAGAAAATGATAATATTATCCAAAATAAACTTGGATTTAATGAATCTAGTTTGTTTCAACTGAACAACTAGAGAACCACGGTATGAAGCTTAAGGTCCAGGGCCTTGGTAATTATTTTGTAAGAAACATTGAGAAGCACGATTAACTGATAATTATTGATTTCTTTTGGGTTACCAACCTTAGGTATCAACTTAACATTACCTTTGATTATAAGCTCACCTAAAGAACTAGATTGCATCTCTTTAAGGTAAACATTGTGCATGTTATTGCTACCGTATCCCAAAAGGATTTATAGAATTCACAAGGAAATCCTTCTAAACCAAGGGATTTGTCATTGGCCAGAGATAAAACTACCTCCTTAAGATCTTCTTAAGAGAGGAGCTAGTCACAAAGAGTGTAATAGGTGTTGGAGTTGATAGTGAACCCCACAATTCCTAGAAACCCATGCAACCAAAACGCCTATCACAAATGAGAGATCAAAGCAACTAATTTGCTATGTAAATTTGAGAGAAAAGATTGAATCCACACACATATCACACAAGTATCTGATATTGAGATTAATCTGCAATTGTAAATGAATTCAAATGGATTCTCTTACATGGATTACAATGAATGTGCTTGCTTATAAAATCATGAAAAAGAAAACAATAGATGAGGATTGCATTATATTATGACAAGTGTCTTAATCTCATTTAATGAGACAACTTGACCTATATTTAGTCCAATCTAATTAAATAAAAAACACTCCTAAATTTATCTTAAGTGAATAAAGTAATAAGGGACTTAATAATTAATTAATTATCAAGTGATTATCTTGATTACTCCAACACCCCCCTTAAAATCAACTTAGGGAGAAGCTATAAAACCCTAATGAAGAATGCAATGATGGATGCATGGATGGGTCCCAGATACAAGTCCTAATGAGGTACCCATGTAGAAATAAATGAATGTTGCATAACTAGAGAAAAGGAGAAAACCACATGTGAAAAAATCCTCTCTAAAAGAAAGAAAAAGGAAATAACTACACTAGTGAAAGAAGGATAGAATGAGGACTCAATGTGACCCCCCAAGGAATGCTTATGTCACACAAGTACCATGTTGGAGTTGATAGTGAACCCCATAGTTCCCATAAATCCCTACAACCAAAACACCTATCACAAATGAGAGATAAAAGCAACTAATTTGATATGCAAGTTTGAGAGAAAATATTGAATTCACACAAGTATCACACAAGCATTTGATATTGAGATTAACCTGCAATTGTAATTGAATTGAAATGGATTCTCTTACATGGATTACAATGGATGGGCATGCTTATAAAATCATGAAAAAGAAAACCTTAGATGAGGATTACATTAGATTGTGACAAATGTCTTAATCTCATGTAATGAGACAACTTGACCTATATTTAGTCCAATCTAATTAATAAAAAACACTCCTAAGTTTAGCTTAAGTGAATAGAGTAATAAGGGACTTAATAATTAATTAATTAATTATCAAGTGATTATCCTGATTACTCCAACAATGGGCACTAGATAATTGACAAGGGACGACAACAAGACATTGTTGTAAGACAAGTTTCTTAGCAAGAGTGTAATCTTGAGTCGAGAAAACTTTCTCATAGTATTGGAAAAAATATTGAGGAATGTTAGGTAGCTCATGGCAGAGTTGCTAGCCTTATTAGATTTGCTTAATAGATTGGGAGGTGTGACAAGCATGAAGGGCTTGAAAAAATTTATTGGTGCCTTTGTTCTCAATCTTAGTAGAGCTTTGATTTGAGCACCATGAGTTGAATGAGCATTGGATATTTACTTCTATAGGCAGAGTTGAGCCACTTGAATTTAAGTAGTAGAGCTAAAGGGTTGAGCTTCTTAAGTGGTAGTGGCTTGACAAAGCTCAAGGGTGGTGGCTTCATATGAGTGATGATGTAAATAGGCAAGTTGTCTATTGTAAATGCTTCCCTGATCTGAGATGAACATCACTCACCTCTACCCCATAAGTGGGGTATTAGACAACTTCGTTAGTATAAGTCTGTTGAACAAGCTTAGTGTTAGGGTTAGGTGTAGGTTGGGAAGGTATTTGTGATGGTCTAGGTGGCTAGGATTGAGGATTTGATGGAGGCATTAGAGCTTGTTGTTGAGGTGGAGGAAGAGGTAGCATAGGCTACTGGTAATTCATATTTTGTTGCCATAGCTGACCTTTCTTCCACTGAGACTTCCATTGATTCAGCTGAGTTGGCCATTGTGGATTGTAGTTGGAACCCTAAAATTTATGTTGTGCCCATGGGTTTGGCTGCTAGTTCCAATTTGGTTGGGCCTGTGGCCATTGTTGAGGACTCTGTCACTGGTTCTGATTTGTTTTCCAGGGCTGAGAGTTCTAGGAAGAAAAGTTTTGATTTCCCATAGGGAAAGATGGATTAAGACTAAGGGGGTTTGGTGGCATACCTTGTCTTTGCTGCCATGGCCTCCTTTGTGCTATGTAGAAAAATTTCCCATCATCTCCTTCAATTTTTTGGAAATCTGGTTTCTCAATCTTTCCTAGTTGGATACTGGACACTAGTTTGCACTTACAATTGGCTTTCCTTTGCCTACAATTAGGACAATACTCAGTGAGCATGGCTTCTACTTCCTCCTGCTTCTTCTTGATGTGGAGGGTGTCCAACTATGTTGCTAGATGACTTATTATATCCTCCATGTTGGACAATAAATTACTAATTTCAAATTTGGAAAGCCCATTAGAGGACTTACTTGTGATGGATGACCTCTCCCCTCTTGGATTTTTGGAAAGGGTCCTAGAATAATTCCTGTAGACTTTACAAATGTCTTTAAATGGACTTGTAGAAATTTCTCCTCCCTCAGTAAGGTTGAGGGCATCCACACATTCTTCATTAATCCCCCTTAAAAATACCAATTTAAGGGATTCCTTTGATAATTTATGTTGTGGGTTTTTCTTCAAAGAAAATTGAAATCTTTCTATATAATCTTCTAATGGCTCATCCTCTTTTTGAGACATTGAGAAAATATCATCTCTTCTCCAGTCTAATCCTCCGCATTAGTCCTTGTATTTTTCCAAGAACTTTGTCTTCATGGTGTCCTGATTTGGAACAACATCCCTTCCAATCCCCATAAACCAGCTGAGGGAAGCATCTTTAAGAGTTGCTGGGAAGAGCTTGAGTCAGTGGGCATCAAAAGTATAATCATAACTTTTGCACAAAACATCAAACTTAAAGAGGAAAGTATCTGGGTCCTCAGTTACCAAGCCATAAAATACTGGCAATGCTTATGGTGGAATATTCTTCAGCATAGTAGCTCTAGCTTGGTCAATAATGGGGAACTCAAGGTATCATGCTTTGGGGGGTCAGCATCTGCCATTTTTTTGGAAGGTCCCTTCAATAGCTATGGAAGATGATGATGATGATGATGATGAAGATGGAAAGGCAATGTCCACTCTTTCAACAATCTCCGCACTATACTCAACAAAACCACCAGTATCTTCTCTGTCTTGAGTGTCTGTAGGGAGGGATCTTCCTTGGTTATCTCTCTGCCTCCACATATAATAGGTTTGACTTTGTATGGCAACAACCCTGCACACTATTAGTATAACTCCAGGTTTGTTTGAAGATGAAATCTATCAATCCTAATGCAAAATAGAAAAATTGACTATGAAAAACTTGTAAAAATAGGCCTATGAAGATAGCACCATCCCCGAAAATGGTGCCAAAAATGTAGAGGCAAACTAATGTGTTATGGACTTGGTAAATTCTACACAATTCAGGGGTGTGCCAAGCTAAACAGCCCTCTTGACATTGCAAGCCTACATTAAATCATCAACCAAGGTGTGTAAACTCATGATGGTACTGCACTATATGTTTCTTCACAAGCTTGTGTTCACCTAAATTACTCTATGCAAACTTATTCGGGCTATTCCACCTTACTAGAATTTGAAAAAATTGCAAAAATAATGAAATTAGTTACAAAACCTAATGGCTATGGGTACCTGTAGCATAAGTTGTAGATGACTACTAATGATGTACAAGTGCATAATTAATCTAAAACTATTTAAAATGATAAAATAACCAATCCTAATCTTTGGAGTTCTATGATTTATCAATTACATATTTTTTCATGAACAACAACTTTAACTAACCATTAACAATTCTACTTTGCAATGCACATGTAAAATAATGAAAACAAAGTCAATGGAAATGTATAAATAAACAAATAGATAGATGAAGTGAAGAACAATACCTTAGTGGCCAGCTTAGAAGACTGTCTCACTTAACTTAAAGCCAAATCTAACTCAGATTATTACTCATCCATGCATCATACAAATCCATTCATTGCATAACACTAGATATTCAGATAAAATCCTTCTTGCAGATTTTATTCCATAATATCATTTTAACATGTTTTTGGATAATTGGAAAATTGGAAACAAAACTACTAACTACTAATAACTTGTAACAATCAACTAACTGGACTATGAACTCATCCCCTGACTTTATACAAAATAGAGAGAGTCTTATTCAAATCACTAACCAACTAACTGCAATCATAAATCCCATTCCTAGATATGAGGATGTGAAATTAAGATTGACTTATTCATCTAACTGAAAAGGAAAAAGACAATTATTCAAATAATTTTTACAACTTGCATGTGAAACACATAGACAAACGTCCATAATTCTAGAATAAGTATCTTTCCAACATTTATTCCTTCCATAATGACCATGCTCAACTCCACAACTTCCTGCACTTTGGATGGCTTGAACTTCATTATTTCCCCATTCTGTTGCTTTGATACTCGCTACAAATACTCCATTCTTGTTACCATGTGTTGAGCTACAAAGAGGTTAATCCATACAACATACATATGCAACTAACCACCATAATTAAATCACAACATTCCATTCATATACATATATATTCATATTTAAACCATGCAATTCTATGAATATTTTCACTATATTTCATTTCCACAAACTGGGTTCAAGGTTGCAAGGTATGCATGAAAGGATAGCATATTATGGAAGTATTGTCTAAAAGGTACTTTAGAAACATATATAAAGTGTCTTAAAAGTATATGAAAAGCAATAAAAAGATACTAATAACCAGACCCATCAGCCACCTAAAATATTCAAAGTTAAGGCTCCCATGAGAGTAGGCTTGAAGAGATTTAGGAATAATAAAATTCTTGGCTTTACAAGCAACCGTTATAGACCAACCTTCATCTTTAATAATAGGGGGTGACTTTAAAGAGGGTTGAGTAGAGGGTTTGGGTTGTTAGGAAGCCAAAGGACAATCCTTAATCTTGTGGTTGGATGGTTGGCATTGATAGGAAATGTTGGGAAGATCGATGTACTAGACCTGCTAAGAATAGTTTATCTAACCAATCTAGATGTTGATAGATTCTTTGAGATCTTTGGAGCAGTACACCTCAACACATAAACATTGGTGAGGATGGGTCAAACAAAATAAATTGGTTCTATATAGACAACAAAACCAAGATAAAGGCTATATAGCTTAGAAAATTTTAGCATGGCAAAGGAAACCCAAAAAATTCAACCCGAATAGGGATGTGAAAGGACTGCTCATCAAAGATGACAAGTCCTGGGTTCAAGGTTTAAAAATAAGATGGGAAGAATAGACCTGCCATGGTCCCCTATAGAGGACAACCTCAACATGGTTGGCCTCAACAAAACAAAAAAGGAAAAAACCCTTAGTGAGGTTTTACAAGGCATCCAAGTGAATCCCATGTGGGGTCCATGCCCCACCAACATAGTCTTGAAGCATGCTTTTAATGGGGAGTTTACCCACAAAATTTCCAACTAAAGTAAAAAAAAATAACCGTTTACAAGCATTATCAATCTTGAGAATTGAGAGAACACTATTTGGGGGTGTTTCAAGGGATGTACCTCATGGAACACTTTGGGAATAAATTTCCATGGACACATGAGTGGGGGTGCCATAGGGGATCACCGTCAAACCTCCAACTCCAACAACAATAATTGTAGAGGAGTGAAAGGTTGAGGCCATATAAAGGGGAAAAAATGCTTGCAAGCTTAGAAATTAAAAACACGTTGCAATAAATGTAGGTAAATTCAAGAAAAATCATACAAAAAAGTATAGTTTGACATACAAACCATAAAGCCAAGACTCTAGTAGAGAGAAAAACCAAGTCATTACAACCATCCTTTATAAGGGGTTTTAACCAGGTAATGCGATTAATAGTTAAAGTGTCATCTTTAATTAAAAAAAATTATTTTTGTTTTCTTTATCAATTTTCTTGATACTATTAATGGGCACTTTCAATAATAATTATTAGATTTAGCATTGTAGCCTTTAGAGATAAAAGAAATGTCAAAGCAAATAATTGTTTGTTTATATTGGTGACAGTTGTAATGATTTATCTTTTTCACCTTTGAATCACTTTAACAAAGTATGCATTTCTTTAGTAATAGATATATTACTTCAATACTCTTCCATAATGAACCATACATATAAACATAAAAAAAGCAAGATAAATATCATAAGCATAACAATATGATCTAAAGAGCACTCTACAAATATTAGCTCTATTTATACCGCTAAACTACAAAGCAAAATTCATGTATATTTGATCCCTACTTGTTTGAAAACTTTTTAGGATCTATCAAACCCACCATTACAAATTATTTTCTAATTAACTATTCTAAAACTAACAATAATCATATTCACTATGCCCAACTTTTAAGAATCTAACTAATCTTTGTATGGTGGTTTTATTATGCTTTTATAATTTGTGATTTTAATCATTAACAAGGTCATTATATGTGACCTTTTATCTAAAATCTTTAAATTTAAGTCATGATATTTTTGTTGTACTTTTCATGGTATTTTTTATTTAATAAAAGTAATATTGTGTGCTAATATCTGAGGGAATGTGAAAGACCAATAAATCTTGTAAATCAAGTTTTCAACTCTTCTAGTTGATTTTCCTTCTTTGTAATTAATAGGTTATTATTTATAACTAATACTTTATTCTTTGTAACTAATGAATTATTATTTGTGCCTTTTAATTCCCTTTAATGGTGAGCTCTATAGTTTCAATCAAGACTTTGGTGGAGCAACAATATCCATCATGTGTAAGGAATTTAATCAAGTAATGCAATGAAATTAATGGTTATTTTGAGTGTCACCTTATAGAAAAGTGTATTATTCATTTGTCTCAATAAATCTTCTCGATAACATTAATGGACACTTTAGACAATAATTATTAGATTTGGTAATGTAACCCTTAGAGATAAATGAAACATCATAGGAAATAATTTTTCCTCAATATGGGTGATAGTTAGAATGGTTTATCTTTTTTCCTTTGAATTGCTTTAACAAATAATGCATTTCTTTAATAATAGATATATTGCTTTGATACTCTTACATTATTAACCATACATACAAACAAAATTAATAAAGCAAGACAGATCCCACAAGCACAACATTATGATTTAAACTTCAAGAGTATTCTGACCAATATTAGCTCTATTTATACCACCAAACTATAAAGTAGAATACCATTTTATCCCTACTTATGTAAGAATAACAATTACATACTTTGTATTTTTTTGTCACACTCCACACTCATTTTAGTTGTATTATTGCATGCATATTTTGACCCCTTTTCCAAAACTTTTTGTCATCATCCCTATTAATTTCCTAGTTTGTCGTATCCCCTCAACTCCTTTTCTATGTTAGATTTTGTGATGTATTTTTGTTTGTTTTTATCCCTTGGTTATAGGTATTGGCTCCCCATGACCCCTTACCCCTTTCACCTTTCCACCTTTTATTCCTTTATAAAACTATATGACGAGATCCTACGCTTAAACCAAGTAAGATAACCACCTTTGATGCAAGAGAATTTAGGCTCATGGACAATCTTTTACAACAACAACAACAACAAAATACTTCTCATGTTTTATTTTATATTTTATTGATTTTTGTAGTTTATTATTTTTGTCTCATGTTGGCTATAGTGCCAGGCTTCTTTTATGATGAGATTTAGGAAGCTTTCAGTGTGTTTTATGTTTTAAAACCCCTTCAATCCTATCAAGAACTCAACTATGTGTTATTTCAATAAACTAAAAACTATGTTTAAGTTTTTTCATATGTTTGGACTACAACAAACAAGCTACAAGAACCTATAATTGTTGAATTATAATATGCTATAAGGTATTAGGAATTGTTTGTTCTATTGGCCAATTTAAATGTTGATAAGAGTTTTCGTACTGAGTTGTAATGTCATCTAATCCTCTATATCCAGAGATGGGATGTGATTAGGTAATTTTTTATCTTTTTTACCAATAACATATGTTGATGGAATGTTTCCAAAAGTAACTACTCAAATCCAAGGATTTTCAAAAATTTGTGTGGCCTTTTAAACTTTTATTAAAAAATAAACATCCAGTTTTATTGCTGCATCTTGTTTTCCTATTCTTGGTTGTGATCCTTCTTTTTCCTAAGATCGGGGCAACTATTTGTGCCTTATCATTATTTGATTGTTGCCTGAGGTTTTTGGAGCTATTTTTTGGATATTTTAATCATTATGAAAGTTGTGAGTTTAATACATGCCATGTGGCTTAAAAATGACGGTTCTAAACATTTTGAAGCAAGAAAAAAGGGGAAGATGAATGGATGGTACTAGTTACGTAGAGGTGTTCTATAGTGACAACAACAATCTGTGTAAACAATCTATTTTGATTTATTTTAACATCCTCGTTGGCTGTCACGGTGGGAGTTACAATTAAAACGTCACTAAAAAGAAACTAAAGTGTTTGATCGTTCATGGTGGTAGTGGAATGTGTAACATCAAGCATTTCATCCATTGATCTTTCCACTCAACGCCTTATTTCTCCACTCGTTGATTCCCCCTTTCATACTGAGACGAGGACAACAAGCAGCGGTAGCAACAAGCATTCTAAATCTGAAGATTGCATCAGGTATGTGGGATTGCAGGTCTGTTTCATTTTGATTCAATATTGTTTATTGTTTCATAATCATAATCATTGTTTTGTTTTTGTTTATTGTTGCATAATAATTACAAGGGATTTCTTGCTTTTGTATTACCCGTCAAGGGATCAGGTATGGATGCACTACTCTAGACTGTGAAGGATGCTCTAACATCATGTGGAGAAACCACTCTATATTTTCTCTCATAGCATGAAGGGTTTGTCACTGTTCATTTCAAAAATGTCATATTTCATTACCAAGGTTGCACTATGGTACCTACTTTATTGGGCTACACTTTAAAAAAAATTATAAGTTGAACAAGGAAAAAAAGGACCGCAAAATGCCCATCTCTATAATGTTTAATTTCTACTTATTCATTTCTTTTCTTCGATAACAAGTTCTCCATAGCCTATATAAAAATGTTATTGGTTTTTGCATGCACCAGTTGGGGTCTGGTATTATTCACTGGTGAACATACTATTCAGAAGTATAATGGATATGTGCATGGTGCCTATCTTGCGGGTAACAGACCTTTTATATTTCATTTGGCATTCCAGTTAATTGCATGTTAAAATCCTTCACTCACAGTAATAAGTCTTTAATATTGGGTATTTTTGTCTTTCACAGTTTCTAATTTTTTGAAGGTTTTATGTAGTTATTGTTCCCATGAAACTATTGCTATGAAGCACATCCAGAAAATAGGGTCAAATCCTTGATATCTTACATTTATTATAAATATATTTTTTCAAATTTAGGTTGTTGTTAATGGTTATATTTGATTTCTACAATATATGTTTACTGTGTGTTTAATCTACAGACTCCCAGTAACATAAACTATTTTTTTATTATTAAGGTGTTGATTAGAGTATGTGCATGGATTTTGTGAGTAGACATGCAAGGGTAGGGGAAAGTGAGGGCAGATACATACCACGTTATTTGGTAAAGAAGCATTCATGGTAAGGAAGGTACAAGATGATCTTATGCATAACACAAGGGGAGATAAGCACAGTGCAAGATATGGGCACCTTGACCCTCGCCAATTATTACAATCTTCAAATTATTTCAAGGCTTATTTATTATTCTTAATGGCAGTAGAGATCAACTAGCCTTTGTAAAAATTCTTATAGTTTTGGTGGGTTTTTTTAGGTTTGTAGGAAGAGTATTCGAGACCATCTCTAAGAACAATGGGAAAGTCTTTGAAATTGGGTATAGGAATGGAAAAGGATATCAATAATGGGAGCTCTAGACAATAGGTTAACATGGATTTTAACATCAATTATATCAGTTTTGATGAGGACTTTGAGAATTCCTTGGAAGAGAATTCCAAACATAAAATGGAGGATTTGCATTTTCTATCAAAAAAGAGGAAGATAAACCATGTATTGCATGAGTAGAGTGAGATTCAGAATCGAAATTCATACATGCATGAAGATTAGAATATCGTAATTGTGTAGACAAGATCAAAGATAAATATGGTAACACAATTTTTTATGTTGTTCTTTGTCTAGAGAGTAAATTGCTTCTCATTATAAAATAATCTGTCCGGTAAAGAAACTACCAATAAATTTAATTTCCTCGAGGTGTGCATTTGAGAATACATAGGTTATAAAATCAATAAATATTTAAGAAAATAATTACATGTTTACATTTTTCCGGTTCTCTATTTCATGGTGTATGCATGCTTCTTATACAAATCATTATATTTATCTTTGCACTTAAGTTTCAATGGAAAATATTTAAATATAGTAAATAAAAGAACAAGTTTTAATGGAAAATATGAGGACCATCCAAATTATATTGCATGTTTGGTTAGTCATGCTTTTTGTCTCCTATGTGTTTTTCTTTTGAAAATTATATTGATAAGATAGAATCTATATCCATTTACAATATAAAGATTTCAAGATAGCCACAACTATCAATAAAGTCTCCTATGTTATTAACATTGTCTTTTAATATTTAGTTATAGTGCTTACTTTTAATTAAATTGTACAAGTGATGTTTGGGTAAATAATTGATGTATAGATTATTGGCTACCTCAAACCTTATCAAGTATAGGGTTTATTTAGGTTACCAATCGTAATCACTCTTAGGGTTTTTCACCTAAAAGGAGAGAGATAGGGCCAAAAATGCTTATGATTCACTCAAATTAGGATGTGTGTGATGTTATAATAGTTAAATGAAGTGATCTAAGTGCAGCTAATTGACAAGATTGATTGATTAAACAAGCAAAACCTAAGAAATAAGACTTGTTTGAAAACACATTGTGTTATGCAAAAAATGAACTAGAAACTTAAGTGAATGATAACAAAATTTGATGAGATTGAACAGAGTGCACCTGGAGGTAGATTGATGTTACTAGAAGGTTCATGAATGTCCCTAAAACCATTGTTGATGGCTACTAGGACTGATTCACCACAAATGGTGAATCAGTCTTGCTTCTGGTGAAAACTTCCGGAAACAGAATGCTGAGAGTTGAATTATGAGAAAAATAGTTTTTAGGCCTATAGGTGGGACTAATTCGCCATGCATGGAGAATTAGTTCTCCTGCAGGAATTTGCAAAGTTAGGACTTGAATCTGTATGTCTAGATCTACACTTCTGTCTTCTATAGGTGTCCGCTTCGGAAACTGTTGGATTTGGGTATGAAAATGACTTTTTGTTGATTCTTTGACTTGAATGATGAAGAGATGAATTGAATTACTTTACAAATTGATCTCTAATGATTTCCAAGCTTCCAAGAGTCCTAAATTTGCAAACAAACAAGACAAAAGAGAGATATGTTGAATGTTAGGGCATGGGGGTTTGCCTTGGTCAAACCCCTTTTAGGTAATTAAACTGAAATGATGAAAGGAAGTAATGAATCATGCAAAATGGAATTGATTACCTTGTCATGATGATTGATCTTGAAATTATGCAACATAACATGAAGATTTAGCCCTTGAATGCTTCAGAAAGCTAACTTGATGACTTCTAATGAAGAAACCCTAGTTTACTTGACTTGGATGAGAAGATAGAAGATGAATCAATGTTGAGAGATGTAATAATGAGTTGTTAGATGTAAAATGAGGATAAAAACACTTATTTATAGACAATTGTGCCTTAGTACTTGATTATACCTCATCATAGGTTGACATGTAGTGAGATTAAACTTTAAATTTCACTTTTTCTTGCTCAAGGGTCAAAATGGGGCCAGATAGGACTCATTCACCACACATGGCGAATGGGTCCCACCTGGATGGGACTGATTTTCCATGCATGGTGAATGGGTCCCACAAGGGCCATTTCAACAGCTCAAAAGCTAGGGGATAAGGAAATAAGGTTTAAATTCCAACTTTGTCGGGTATTTGATCAATTAAAGCCTCGAGATGCACAATATGGGTCATTAGGGACCTATTAGTGATGATGTAAAGGTCAATTAAGGCTTGGTACACATAAATCAATGTGAAAGTGTGATTAAATACACTTTACAACACTAAAATTAGGTCCACACAGCCTAGGAAG
Source organism: Sequoia sempervirens (assembly GCA_007258455.2). Lineage (NCBI taxonomy): Eukaryota > Viridiplantae > Streptophyta > Pinopsida > Cupressales > Cupressaceae > Sequoia > Sequoia sempervirens. The sequence goes on from VDFB02258930.1 coordinate 86,356, forward strand.
GCACAAGAACCAATGTGAACATGCAAGACACATTACAACACTAGTTTAACATTAAGTTTAAGTTATAAGCCTTCTAGATTGATGTGAAGACGTATTGAAATATTTTTATAATGTTTAATTATGGGGAAATAAGTTTATTAAGTCTAGGAAAGCGTGAAAGTCCTTTACAAGACTTTACAACACCTTCACAAGACGCCAATAAACACATTTTATTCAGTGTGCAGGGGTCCAAGACCTATTGTGGATGCATAAAATGCCTCACAACACTTGAATCAAAGCCTCATTAATTCAATTTATCATGAATTATCCCATGTCAAGCAAAGGGTCCTTTTTTTCTACAACACACCCTATTCAAGCATTTTAATTAACTCCTTGAATTAAAGTTGAAAATAGAGTAATACATTCAAATGGAACATCTGAAGATAAATGATAACACCCTTAGTATTTCTCATTTATAACTTGTAAATAACATACATAGGAGAGTATTTTCTTCTAGACTAATATTTGTTTCGATATCAATAATTTCTATAAAAATTATTTAAGATCAATACGTATAGGATTTCCTATCCAAGACAGACTACTAGCCTATTACCAATATTCTATTCAAAGTGCCTTTCCTGAACTTAGCTTTCACCTAAAACCCTATTGAGACTTCAGAATCTGACCCATGTAATAAGCTCTGATATCCCTTTAATAGAACAAGGGAGCAACAAGTGTCAGTCTTAATTACATTTACATTTCATTTCATTTGCACCAAAATTCGATACATTCCTAGTTAGTTACATGCAATCATTTAAGGAAAATGGAAGAGTAAAAGACCACATTCCATATTCCTTGAATGAAGACACGCCAACTCCTCAAAAGGAAAAGTTTTTTGCAACCGTGTTGAATCCTCAACCTTGTTGACCAAAGAAGATTCTCCAATAGCAGCTCCAACACAAACTTGTATACCGTTCGGAAACAACATACACACCTCCAAGGTCAATTATTCTGGCACTTCTCCTACACACCGGCCCGAAAACATTCCACATCAACACTAGAAACAAGAAATCACATGAGTGCTGAATGGGGAAATCCTAATAGAAGGGGCATGGTTTCGTCAAAAACAAAAATAGGGCACATTCATCACTCTAAGTCATCAACCTCAGAGGATACTTTCCCACGTTTTGCTCATGGTGGGACTGGAGAAACTATCACCACCTCCTTGTTAGAATCCTCAGATGGTACCAGGGAGAGGGGATAATAATCACCCTCTAGATCAATGTCACCCTCACTATCTGAAGGGTTATTAGAAACCTCACATGGAGAATTACATCCTCTTGGATAAGCCTTACAATGCTCTCTCTCTCTCCTTGCCTTCTTTTCATATTCCACCATCCTCTTCTCTTTGTGTTTGACTAATTATTTTGAAACTATCTGGCCACGTGGATGGTGATTCTCCTTGTCTCTATACTCCTTGAATTTCTTGAGTCCCATTCTAACTTTTGGCGTATCAGGAGCTCCTTGTATTCCAATTTCATCCTCAAGAGCATCTTCCTCAGACTTAAGCAAACTCAACTTCTCAGACTCTTGAACCACCATGGAAAACCTACTTACCTAGGACAAGAATGTCTACTTCCTAACTCAGGAACAATTAATACTCACACAATTCCTTACTAACCCACACCTCTCATTCACTGTATACTGAATTATGACAAAGGTGATCAACAAGCAATTTGTATTAAATAGGCAGTTTGAAGCATGCAAAATTAATGATTCAAGAGCTCCTCATGCGAGTGAGTTGATAACTTAACAACTCGACTTTGAATATAGGCCATTGATTTTAAAGCATTTAAAACTTCATCCATGGTGATATGAGCCTTGTTTTTTATGCCTTTAGCAACTTGCTCATAGAAAACAACGATGCTAGCTCAAGTGTTGTAATTTGTCAATCAACATGCATCGCTAACCTAATCTGTGCTTTTCATTAATATCGACGAAGTACACAAGATCAATTCTTCTTAGAGAGAAAATTTCCTTATACGCTTCATCACTCATTACTGATCTTCCCTAAGTTTTAGGGTGCAAAATTAGCGACAAAATTATTCATGCAATGATTATTAGTCCATTGGATCATCCTGTTTTAAAACTTCAATAACAATTCCCTAGTCCTCTCGCTGCTTTCCTTTTCGCTTCACGCTAAATCCTCAGGATCTTGCCATGTTGCCCGTTCCATCAATAGTCATCTCCTATCGTAGATGCATCTTGTCCTTTATCGGCCTCATCAGCAATGTAAACATCCCCACGATGAAAATTCAGCCCTCGATTTTGCGGCCTATTCTCTGATCACGTCCATCCCTCCATCGCACATCGCTAATTCAAACTTTACACCTAGGTTCCTATCAACGACGGGAGATGTAGTGAAGGCATCAGATTTAGACACGTACACTTGCATAAAAATAAATGGCACAAAATACATCGCTCATAAGATCTCATCATATTAGCGAGAGAAAACCTTTTTAGAGAACAACATCGCTTGTCGCTAATTCAGAACTCAAGTTCATAAATGAATTCACAATGAGCGATAAAAACATAAGGCCGCCACTCATCGCTAATTCTCCTCATACAGTTTGCGAGAAATTAGCGATGGGAGGATTTGCAAAGTTTACAATATGCATTGTGGATCACCAATGTGGACTTAGCATTTTAAAATAGATCCATGATCACACGATTGTTTAAAGGAGTTTCATCATATCGCTCATCGTTGATCTTAAACTTATCATTTTATGATCATCTGCGATGAGCGATAAGAACATAAGACCGGGGCATTGCTCATCGCTATTACAAATTTTAAAACTTGAAAACCATTAGCAATGAGCAATCCTTCAATAATACAAAGTACATCACTCATTGCGCATTTGGTCTAGGAGCTCTAGCAGCAATTTGCGATGAGCGATAGCATAAAAATATCACTTCATTGCCTATCGTTGATTCAAAATATGCACTCTTGAAGTAATTAGTGATGAGCGATAAGAACACAATGGTCGTTGGGACTTAAGTGAAAACCTTCAAACAGGTGCACTTAAGTTGTTCTTAATGAAGGGGATCCCTAGGATGACATGAGAATAATAGACTCGAAAACTTCTAAGTCATGAAATGAAAAGGATATAAAGGCCAAAAGATCCTTTACTTAACCTTATAAAATGGAAGACCCAGACTTAGGCTTGAGGGACCGATTACCATATGACAGTGAATGACATAAGATATTTTAAAATGACTGGCAACGGGTAATAAGAAGTCAATGACCAAATAGAACCCTGTAAGCATTTATAACGAATAAAACCCTAAACCCTCAGATAGCAACCCTACATCCAAATGTAATAAGGGTTTAAGATGGAACAAATTTTTTTTAGGGTTCCATCAGGGCCAAAGATGTGGCGATTTCAAACTGATCAATAATAACAAAATGTAATGTAGTCTCAATCTGTAGAGTGGGAACACGAAGACAAGTCTCTGATACCATGTTGAAGTTGATATCTCGGTGGTGAGGTATAAACAACCTCATAATTATAATAAGCTAAATTCCCTTCTTTGTTCTCACCAACCACCTTAGCCATGTCAATATGTTTATTTTTAGGATCAATAATTATCTACTTTTTATAAAATGATGTATAAATCTTTATTTCTTAAATTGATTGAAATTAGCTAACAAATGTTGATATGATGGTGTAGACTTTAAGTCATTGTACAAGACTTATGCACAACCGAAGAATGGAGTATAATTTAAGCGAACTTCAAGCGGTTGGAGTTAAGAGCGCCAAAAGTATGGGCACCAGAAATATAGGGGTGCATAGTGTAACGATTTCCTTTAAAGCTTTATGTTAAACTTCCTGTTAAAAAATTTACGATTCCACTCAAAGCCTTTATTATGTTTTATGTCACGAACATATGTTATGTTGGTTAGTTATAATTATGTTTTAAGACTTTTTCAATGGTGTTTTCCTACCATCTGAAAATTAGGATTTCTATAGTGTTATAGTATAAATATGTGTAACTACAAAACAAGGATATACCGGTATGTTGTTATGATATGCTCTGAATACTGTTCAACTATGTCTTTGTGTTAAACTTTTATTATATGAATAAATAAATATTCCCAATCTCATTCTGAGTCAATAGTTATGTGTAATGGAAGTACCATGAATGGATTTATTTTGAAGATGTGAAATTATGTGTAATTTGAGTTAATTGTAGGAACGCCCAAGAGCTATCCACTCGAGGGATCTCATAGAGTAGATAAGTATTTCTCTTGTTAATATTGTTACTTTCATTTTGTACATGTTGAATTTGAATGAATGTTATGTGTGTCGAGCTCTGTCATATGTTCTTGTAGGTTGTAGTTTTAAGTTTGCAATCTTTAAGTTCTATTCATTCAAAAATTCCAAAGCGCCCACCCTTGTTGTTAGTTACAAGTCATTAAGTATACTTTCTGTCAGGAATTAGTTGTTAGCCATTAGTTACTTTCATTTAAATTTCACAGTTTAATTGCAAGTGTTACTTCTTAGGTAATTTATATACTTTCTAGAATAGGAATTTGAATTCTTTCTAGTTTAAAAATCTCATGCTTTCTAGCTTAAACAACTTCGTGCTTTCTAGTTTAACTTTTGTTTACAACCATTTCAAAAATTTAGAAAATATAAGAGAGATGGCCAAGATATCCCCTATTGTATATGACCTTCGAACACTACCTGTCGACATAATTGACATATTTTCAACTAAAGTGTTAGGACCTCGCGACAACCTATCACTTGGAACCAGCTTTCTGACGATATCTTGTTTGCCCAGTTTCAACACTGTATGCCCAAGTTATGCCCAATTTATGAAAATAGGTGAAAAAAGGAAAAAAACCTTGGCTGGTGGCTAGTGGGTGGCAAATTTTTTAAAAATATTTTTTTTGCTTATTTTGCAAAAAAAAACAAAAAAGCAAAATTGATGATGGTTTTCTAAAAAAATTTCTAGAAAAAATATTAAAAAGCCAGAAGATTTTTTTTCTCAAGCTAGGATCTCTCAAAATTCGAATAAGAGGCTATAGATTTGGAGCTCTAATACCATGAGAAAAAATATTGAATCCAGAAGAGCAACTAATTTTCTATGTATTAACCTGAATGGTTATGAATTTTAATGATTACAATGAATGTGCATGCTTATAAAAGCATGAAAAAGAAAACCCTAGATGTGGATTGCATTAGATTGTGGCAAGTGTATTAATTTCATGCAATGAGACAACTAGACCTATAATTAGCCCAATCTAATAATAAAAAAGAACTCCTAAGTTTAGCTTAATGAACTAAAGTAATAAGGGACTTAATAATTAATTAATGAATAATTAATTATCAGGTGATTATCTTGATTACTCCAATAATTGCAACCCTAACCCTAATTCTAGTTATAATTCTAACCCTAACCCTAACTCTAACTCTAACCCTAACCCTAACAATCATAATAATTCTAACCCAAACCCTAACTCTAATTTCATATCTAACCCTAACACTAACCCTAATTCTAATCTAATACTAATTGTAATTATAACCCTAACCCTAACACTAACACTAAAACCATTTCTAACCCACCCTAATTTAATAACTAACACTAATTCTAATTACAACCCTAACCTTAAACCTAATTCTTTAACTAACACTTATTCTAAGTGCAACTCAAATCCTAACCCTAACCCCAATCCTAAAATAAATACTAATTTTAACTCTAACCACAATCTTAATCTTAGGCACAATGAGCCATAACCCATGTCATAAGCCACTAACACTGAAACTGGCTAATGCTAATTATATCTTTAACCTAACCATAGCTCTCAAATGTAATTAACAGTAACCCTAACCCTATTAACAATACATTTCATCCTAGCCCTGCATGATCCTGATCCTTCTAATCCCTGGCCCTTATTATTCAGAACTTTCACTAAGACTGAAGCCTAAGCCTAATTTATGACCTTGCATTTGATCTTGGAGTGGCTGACCTAGCCTAGCCCTAGCCCAAGTTCTGTATTCATTGTGCCAATCATGTTTCATCTCTACTCCTTTACAAGTTAGGACCCTGGCAGTAGTTCTATTGGCCCCAGTCTTGATGAGTGACACTAGTCTGGCTGGCTAGCCCAGGTTTTGTCTCGCCATGATCCTGATCTTAGCGCTAGCCATAGCCTAGTCCACAACCAGCAAGCCTAGTCCCACCAATGCTGCTCCCAGCTCACAAGTCCTCAGTTTCTATCTCTGTATTAGATTACATGATTCTGTAAGTGTGGCTTGTGGCCCTGGCTTGTAGCCAGCAGTCCACAATGGTTGTGCTAGGCCAGCTATTAGGCCTGGCCTATTAGTAAATGTTAGCATTGAACCTGGCCATGATCCTAGTTGTGTGTCTAGCCTAGCCATGGCACAGTACAGTCCCTGGTCCTAGTCAGCCATAGGCCTAGCCCCTAACCCTAGCTCTAGCCCCACCTTTCGTCCCTGTGTGGCTCTGATCGGCCTGGCCTGATCCTGCCTTGTCCCTGAATTCTATCTGTAATCCTAACCCTAACCCTAGTTCTAATGATAAATCCAACCCTAATTCTAATTATATCTCTAACCCTTACCCTAACCCTATTCATAATGCTAACACTAACCTTGACCCTAATTCTTAATCTATCTCTAACCCTAACCCCAACCCGATCCTAATTTTTTCTATATTCCTAACCCTATCCCTAATCTCAACCCTAACCCTAATACTAATAGTAATACTAACCCCAACCCTAATGCTAATAAATTATCTAACCCTAAACATAACTCTAATCCTAATCAAAATTATAATCGTAACGCTAACCCTAATTCTATCTGTAGTCTTAGCCCTATTCTAATTGTAACCTTAACCCTATTCCTAATGTTAACCCCAACCCTAACCCTAATAAAACCCTAATACTAATACTAACACTAATCCCAACCCTAATGCTAATTGTATGTCTAACCCTAACCATAACTCTAATTTGATTGTAATCATAATCATAACCCTAACCCTACCCTTAATCCCAATTCTATCTATAATCCTAACCTAATCCCAATTTTGATGCTAACCCCAACCCTAATTCTAATTGTATTTTCAATCCTAACCCTAATCCAAATACTAACATTAACCCTAACCCTAATCCTACTTTTATCTCTAACCCTAACTATATCTGTAATCTTAACCCTAACTGCATTTTCAAACTCTGCCCTTCCTGTGAACCAAACTAATTGTAAGCCTAACCCTATTCCTAATGCTAATCCCAACCCTTACCCTAAACCTAGCCCTAACCCTAATAATTTTTGTCTTACATGTTGTGTTGCTATATATATATATAAAATACGTCGAGAGATATCCTTCTCGAGGCGTCTATTTTATAATGAATTAATCACATAAAAGTGCAATAGATGCCTCAAGAAGAATATCTCTCGATGTTTTTATATATATTATTAATAAACAATATATATATATGTAGACACTAAAAATTGTCCTAATTAACCTCATTCCTCTAAGTTCATATTTCTTCTTATCCATATAATTAAATAATTTTGATTATTTAATTATTCTAAACTATTCTGTAAGGTTAGTTAATTGTTTAATTAATTGACCACTTTTTAAATAGTTATCTTTAATTATTTAATCTCCAATATTTTTCATATAAATTAAATAAATATGTTTATTTATTTAATTAACTAATTTCTAAATTCTTCCAAAATTAAATAAATATTTGTATTTATTTAATTATTCATGTGAGTGTAAATAAATAAATTTTATTTATTTATTAAACTTACATTCTTTTTTCAATCTTTCCATCTTTTTTGCTTTCATCTTTCTTCCATTTTGGAATCTAAATTTTTCCTAAATCATTAACTTTCCTTCACTTTGGAAACATCTTCTTCATCCACTAGTCAACCTAGTCATCAAAATGGAAACTTCATGTGCACAATCATCTATTGATCAAATCAATTAATTCATTATTATCTCTTCATGCTTCAAAGTGGAAATTTCTATTTTGTAGTTGAGTTGACTCTATTTATTTTTCAGTTATCTCAAGTCTTCATCCTCATCCTCATCTCTTATTTGATTTTTCCTTGGAAAGTCTATAAATAAGATAATTTCTGCATCATTTTGGATCTCACGTCTTATGCAAATCAACTTTGTCAAAATTCATTATCAATCAAATCAATCATCAATCATATTGTTATGCTATTGAGATTTAGCATCCGCATCCAAAGACGAAGCAACATCACATCATATGTTTTTGAGGTTTGCAATAGAATTGGTAAATTAGAGATTTAAAATTTGATTTCTTTATTTATGTTTTCATGTTTTCGAATTTCTTATTTTTCTGATTTCAATGCATTCAATATATATATAAATATATATATGCTATTTTAGGTATGGTTGTAGAAGGGTTGTGAGAAGAAAAGATACAAGAAAGAATAATTGGAGGGAAAAGGGAACATTAAAGACATTAAAGAAAGTAGAGCTTACAAAAGTTTAATATCTAGAAGTTTCTCAACATGGGTGAGAAAAACTAGGAAAGAAAGTAGATTTAATGTGTTTATAGGATAATATACAAAATGCATTATATTTTTTTTGGACAAATTCTTGTGAAGAATCTCTTGAACCAATATTTTTTCATGTTCAATTTACTAAAAAATAATAAACTATTCTTCATGTGAAATGTGATCCCTAAATTATGTTGAATTTGTGAAGTGATTTAAAAGTTGTTAGATTGGGCAATCTATTTAAGACACCTTAGTCTAGATATGCACCAATATTTGGGCTCCTAAAATCTTTCTTTCCAAAAAAAAAACATGATTAGGAACCGCCACCGGCCTTAGGCGGCAAACCTTATTCTATGTTGGTATAGTAAACTGAGTCATTAAACCTTGAACTTCTTTGAAGTTGTGTGTAGGAAAGAGGTAGTGTCCCTATCCTCCAATTAGGTTCAATTTTTTTACCAAAGATTCATAAAATAAAAACAAATAGGGTGAAATAATTTTCCAACCTAAGTTCCTTCTAATTTTTTTAAAGCCCTCCCAATCTCAATTTTCACATATAGAAATATATATATATATATATATATATATATATATCTTGGTAGCATTTTTAAAGAAATATATTCCAAAGAAGTGAATGCATGTTAAGGTTTAGAACATTTCTAAATAGTGTTAGGTTTAATCTCATATTTAGAAAAAATTGGAGCACTACAACAATCTCTACAACTAAACCATTCAAGCTAGGTGACTATTTCTTAAATTTTTGCATTGTCTAGCTTAGGTTTTACACTTCAATAGTTAAATTTTCATTATATTTTATTTTCTAATCTAAATACTCTCAATTTTAGGTCATCAATTTTCCCTCAATCAATTTTTTAAATTCTCAATTTCATTTTGTCCCTCTTTTCCCTCACCAATCTCCTCTTACCTTGATTGTATTGTCGCTTGTGCAACAAACTCATTTTTTCTCTAAAAATTGGGCCCCCATTTTTAATCCCTATGCTTTTAATGTTTGCACGTCCCTTTAGCCTTTGGTATTGGAGAAATTTTGAAAACTTTTAAGTCTCGATTCGATATTTTAGATTGGGCAAACAATTAGGATTTTGGATCAATTTTACAGTTTTACAAATTTGCTTGGCACCCTCAAAATATTGCACCCTTAAGTCAATGGAAAAATTCCTTACTAGCACATAATTATTGCACCTTCATTCTTATTTTATACCACCAAATTCCACGCCCTTAATATTCATCAGATTTTCAAGCCTTTCTTACAATTCTACAAGTGTATGGTTACCCTTCTTTTCTACCCTAAAATTTTGTGAGCTTTGCATTAAGCTAGAATTCTCAATTTCTTGTGCAACCATGAAAATATTTCATAGTTTCATCATACCTTCAAGTCCCCATGATTCTATTAACTACACTTGAACTTAAAATCCCTACCAATCTAATCCTTTGCGAAGATGCAAACTCCCTTCTTACTACTACAAATAATTGCACTTTTGCATCCTACCTCTAAACCTCCACCATACTCCCCATGGTAAAAATTTTGAGTACCCTCTACAAATTGCATTCTTACTTTCAACCTCCACGAGTCTATATATCTCCCTTATGTGGATTTTTCATGTCCCTTTATAACTCGTGCATCAAATCCATACTATATTTTCTTTAGTAATGATGACCATATGGATGTCATGAGTATTACCAAAGGTAATTTCACCCATCCAAGTACTATTTAACCCCTATTTGTATGTGATATCCACAACGATGACATGGAAACCTTTTAAAGAGATTGTATTATATGATGCTGAACTCAATACATGCTAATGTGTCCCCAATATGCCCTATAAACTTGCCAAAATAAAATTTAAACCCGATTCACACAAAATTAACATAGAAAATATTATAAATCATATTTATTCATGTTCTAGTTGTAATTTTCTTTAGCAATAATATTAAAATTTGACGGAATATCCTTGTTGGTAGGCACCTCAAAAAAGTAAAGACAATAACAAATCAAACTTCATCAAGACATGTGATCAATCTAGTATCATATTATAGCTAAAATTATGGTGGTCAAACATATGAAGTACATCTTGTATTTAAAGGATTTCAAAGATACAAGAAAAAGAAGTGATTAGAGTGAGCATGTATGTTCTCTATATGTCTCTTATATAAATTACTTTCCGCTATCAAGAGTGGACCTAGATGCATAATGTTACACCCCATTTCTTAGTTACCGAATTACTTTTACCTTGTGAGTAAATATGATGATAAATGTAAATCATGACATTATTATGATTAAACAAGTGAATGAAATACTTGAATATGCATTAAGATGTTATTGCTTTTGAAGGTATGATTATGTTTTATATTGATGGAAATGCGATGTAGGAATATGTATTGCTATATTAATACTTTAATGCTTTGATGATGCAAATGATTTATGATGTAAGTGAATTCCATATGAACAACTAACTACTATTATGATGTACTAAGTTGAATGTAGGAACAAGTTCAAATCTCCATAAGAGAGGGGGAGTATCACTCAGGAGAAGAAATTGGTCTGGTAACCCTGATGAACCTAGTTGAGCATACACACACTCACACCCTAGTTGATCTAAGTTGAGTCAAGTCAGTTTGGGTGAATAGTAAGTAACCTTTTGTCTTGGTTGTGAATTTTTTATATTGGTTTATGATATTGTTCTATGAATGATCTGATTGAGGAATACGATTGAGTCTTTATGTCGAGTGAAATTCCTTCCTTGTGTGTTCATATTTATATGCTAATCAATGAAGTATTTATGCTTCGTGTATATATGTTGATCGATGCATATATGAGTATCTGTGCTTAAGTATGGATAATAAAATAATATCATATATATAATATATATTAATGTATGTGTATATAGTTACATTAATGTAAACATATATACAAATATATACATATATTTATATATGTATGATTATTTTATCATATGTTTATGTGTGGATATTAAGATCTCAAGATATGTAAATAATATATATATATATATATATATATATATATGTAAGTAATATGTATGTGTATATATGTACATATTAATATATGTATATAATCATTGATAAATTTATTTATATATATATATTAAAGAATGACTTATGTGTATATATAATAATATATACATATATTTTAATGATGAACATTATAATATAAATTATATATAAATTAATAACAAAATGCATATATTAGCAAATAAGTTTGTGATAAATTAATTAGTGAATGTGCATAAGGGAAGAGATGTAAACCAACGCTTACACCATGCTTTAGAAGGCAATACAAAATGGGTATAAGCGTTTCCCTTAAAGTAAATGGTTAGTATGAAAAACACACACAACATATAGTATTATATGAATGCATATTAAAGTGTTTGCAAGTAAATCATGGCGCTTCCATAAATGAAATAGTAACCAAAGCTTAAGGTGTTACGAACCAAACACATAAGAATAAGTCTTTAAGCATTCAATACATCACATAAAGCACATGAAATGAGTATGTGAGTAGCGTATAAAGAACTTAAGTCCAACACATATATTATGAGGAGGAATAAGTCAATGACTTTAAATAAATGTAGACTAAGTCAAATAACCACGCATGAAAGAAGGCACAAGTTTACATGATGGAAAGAGAATGAATGCAGGTTTGAACGAATTAAATAAGTCACTGGCTGCGCTATTTTTTGGGGTGCTAAAACATGTAAATGTGGTGCTAAACCTGTAGCATGTGGAAGCAAATAAGAAGTCTTAAACCTTTGGATATGTATAAACCTATTCAATGAAGTGTTGGCAGCAATATGAGGGGGCAGTCGACTTGCAAATTGATTAGGAACTTGTAGCTTTTTATTGTTGTCCCTTGACTCAGTAAAAGAGTCTTGTTGTCTCATAAACCAAGTCGAATCAACCATTGGAAGAATGTGGATTGTTATGAGTTACAAATCTACGAGTTAATTAGTTGAGTCGTTGCATGGAAGTAAAAAGTAGAGAGATTGTTAGCTTCTTTGTAGCCTTTGGTTGCTCAAGTTTTAGTATATATAGAGGTGCTCTCTCTACCATTTGTTACACTTTTCATTCTAATTACCTTGTTGTTATTCTATTGCATTTTGTGTGTAAGTGAGTTGAGAGCTTGAGAGTTAGTGAGTTGCTTTTTTATTTTGCATTAGTATTTGTTGAGAGATTTGGTTAGAGGCTAGAAGTGAAAATACATTGAACTTAGAGGAAGTAGCAAGCGGGCTCGTGGAATTGAGCTAGGGAGGAAGTAATATCAGTTGGAGCTTTATATAGACATGTTGATTTCTATTCCTTTGTTATTGATGTTTGGAAGGTTATTTATTAATGGTTAACTTGTTTGGAAAAGATTGGCTTAAGTACGTGTTAAGTTTCTTTGGATGAGCTTTCATGTTCTTGATTGTTTCTTGTATTTGATGAAACCTTTTATTTGGTTA